>JAQQPU010014878.1:0-21689 GCA_029168905.1 Artemia sp. Kazakhstan ARC1039
TAAATCCATCTATTCATGTGGTAAGGTACGGGTGTCACCACTTATTGGTGCGAAAATGGTGCTACACAACTTACTGGAAGGAAAAGCCCCTGGTGGCGCCAAATATTATAATGGGATTCCCACGCTTACCACAACATCAACGTATCATTTAATGTTTTTTTTACCAGGCGCTTAGTATAGCAGGAATTGTCGTAGACGCGTCGAAAGAGGCTCATTTAATTGGAAATCAAAAGCTCTAGTGCCGTTTATAGCAGCCAAAAGTCTAAATCCATCTATTCATGTGGTAAGGTACGGGTGTCACCACTTATTGGTGCGAAAATGGTGCTACACAACTTACTGGAAGGAAAAGCCCCTGGTGGCGCCAAATATTATAATGGGATTCCCACGCTTACCACAACATCTCTGCAAATATATGACATGTTAGCGCTCAAATTACAATATTCCCCACCCCAGGGTATAATAACGTGATCGAACGGTCAGACAGCCAAACTCCAAGGCCAAGGGTGCACCCAACCCGGGTCCCCACTACAATCTCTAGCTATTGCCTCGGAAAGTAACCGGGCCCTCTTGTTGATATAATAATTGATGGTATCTTGCAAATCTATTCCTAACCTGTCTGGGTTCCTGAAAAAATAGTCTACACAGCCGTAGAAAATAGCTTACTTGCAATCTTCCAAAAGAAGTGTAATTCCACAAAAACACATATATTAATATCCCCATACGAGATCTCAACGTCAACTCTCAATACAGACTAACAAAAAATATTAGGACATTGGCAGAATCTTGGCACTTGGGATGTGGTTCAGTGTGACGCAGAGCAATCAAATGTATCAGGTCCCTCAATTTAATTTGTCCTACACATACTTTCAGAATCAATGACTTGAATTTTAGGAAACCCATGCGATGACTCATGCTGAATTATAATCAAAGCAATTTACTCTCTCTTGCAAAATCGTTGCCTTGTCGACGAGAGTTAACTTACAATTGATATTTATCTTGTAGGCAAATATAAATACAGAAAAGGAAATAGGTCATTTATCTGAAAAGAAAAGAAACAGGGGTGAAACCCCAACACCATCTATCTGACATTCTATATTTTAAAGTTAAGTTTATACCGTTCTTTAGGAAAAAATCTTAGTTATATCACGATTCTGGCACGATAAATGTAGACATTTATACTAATGAATCCAATGAAACAAGTGGCTTTTTCTTTTGGTGTAGGTCGCGAAATCGCAAAATTTTGCGAGAATCATAAACCTTAAACTAAATTGAATAGAAGATAGAAAAGATAAAGTGTCACATATTTGCACAATATATTTAGGACATTGAACAATAGATTCTATTATGGGAATAGTAAGAGGGTTTCAGTTTGTAACACACATATAGGGGGTGTATAAGTGGAGCTACTAGTCCCTCAAGGTGTTGCACCTGTGCAGTATAAGCGCAGGCTATGGATTTTAAACGCTTCCCTATACAACTAGCCAGCTGACAAGATATCCAATTCACACCCCTATTTTAAATGGTCAGGTGTAATGACGCAATCTTGTTTCAGTATCAAAAACCCCTTTTCTTTTCCCTTCAGTCCAATATTAGCCTAATATATCAGACGCCATTTTTGTTTGTCATAAGTCGTAGCCATTTTTGTTGTATAGTGTAGACGCCTATTATTTTCTGGAATAAACCAGAACCCCATTTATTATCCTTCCTTTGTCCTAGGACCACTATAAATAGAAGCCCTCATTCAATGCCCTTGTGTCCAGGGGTACTATAAATAGAAGTCCCATGCGATACCTTCGTGCCCGGGGCACTATGAATAGATACCGGAAGGGAGATTCTACATCAGTCGTATTTCGGATTTTAAAAGTTCCACATTTTTATGTATTTTGTTCTGGTTAATATATTCTAGAAGTAGCCTACTGCACGCAAAGAGATTTCCCACGTTTCGCATACTAGAATGACGTGTTTCTTACACCTGCGATAATCGGCACAGATACAGAGAACCTTTATTTCGAGATATTGCACCTGTTCAATTAGTAATGCTTTGTATGGAGTGATAAAAGATAATATTGTTGATTCTTTTTAATTTATGTGTAGTAATAAAGGCTAAAGGGGACTACACGATGCTTAAATTGTGTATACTCTTAGGTCTTGAAGACTCGTCCTAAACAACAAATCTTAAGAAAAGAGAACTTTTTAAATAAAATTTCTTTTAATTAAAAAACTACAACATTATTAAAACAAAGAAAAAGCAGATAGAAAACACGACGAACAAAAAATGAAATGTGAAAAAGCTTATAAAGAACAAAGTATAAGCAAAAAGAACCATGCATCAAAGACAAATACATCCTAGCAATAATTTTCAGACGATCAAGGTGGATATTAGATAAAAATTTAGGCCATATTGAGGTATTTATTAGACAAATGAAAAAAAAAACAAAAAACATGCTTGAATAGACGAAAGGTATTGGTCCTAGCAGGTGATTCCAGAGAGGGAGGGTTGATATCAGACCTAAATATTTAGGGACTATTTTATTATTTTGAGGGCTTTTAGTAAAAATATCTCGTTTCTTTGGGTCCAGATTGAACCTCCCCCTTGCATCTTGTTTTTGCATCAAAAATCAGCTAAAAATGCTGCTTTGCAGTGGCACAGTCTTTTCCGGCTAAAATAAATATCTATGTAAACAGTTTATTTTGTAGGATTGTCAGTACCTTTTAGAAACAAACGCACTCCGTACGGCATTGCGGCCTCTGAAACTGGAAGTTCAATATGCGCATAGATTTTTGATAATTCCGAGTCAATTGATTATCTCAGAATAATCTCACAACAACTTTTCGGCTTACTTTTAGCTAGAATTGTTTTTTTTGTACCACTTATTGGCTGAAAATGATGCTTTGCAGTGGAATAATTTTTTTGGCTACTAATGTCCATGTGAACAGTTTATTTTGTAGGAGTTTCGGTGGAAAAATGTTGAAAATGTCCTAGGGGCGATGATTTGGGGGAAGGAACGTGGATGGTAGGTGACAGGTGTATAATGCCATGGTGCGATCTAGACGTTTTTTTATTTCTGTTTTCGTGGAAGTTGTTGCATGCTGATTCTGTTCGTGAAACTCGTTACATGTTGATTTTTCTCTCCGTGAAAACGTACATTGATTTCTTTTCTTTTTGTGAAACTCGTCATGTTCGCAGGACTCGTTGTGAGTTGATTTTAATTCGTGAAACTTGTTGCATGTTGATTCTTCTCTTTGTGAAACTTATACATTGATTTTGTTCTCACGAAACCGATTTTGTTCAAGAATCTGATCACGTGATAATTTATGATCGTTAAACTTAATTAGTGCTGGTTTATGTTCGTGAAATTTATTATATGTTGTTTTTTTCTCTTCGCGAAATTTGTTTATTGAGTTATCCTATAATAAAACTGTTTTTTTAAGAATTCCTTGCATGCTTATTATTGTTTGTGAAACCTGCTTCATACTGATTTTTTCTTCATGACAATAGTTTTATGTTCTTTTTTTCTCTTCGTGAAACCTGTACATTCACTTTTTTCTTCACAAAAACTAATTTTGGTCATGGATTATGTTGCGTGATGATTTATGTTCATTGAATATTTGATTGCTTATTTTCGCTCATAAGACTTGTTACATGTTAAAAATCAGTTTCTCGAGGAGAAAAATCAGGGAACAAAATCAGTTTCACAAAGAGAAAAATCAACATGCAAAGAGTTTCACAAACGAAAATAATTACCAAACAAGTCCTACGAACATGACGAGTTTCACAATGAGACAAAAAAAATCGATGTATAAATTCACGGAGGGAAAAATCAACATGTAACGAGTTTCAAGAACAAAATCAACATGCGAAAAGTTCCCAGAAAAAAAAAATTAGTACATCCACCACCATGGCATTACAATCCTGCCCAGTGCCATCCACGTGACATCACCCGCTCATTGCCCCTATGACATTTCAAACCTTTTCCCACATAATATTCTACAAAATGAACTGTTTACGAATACATTTATTTTTAGTCAAGAAAAGATTATGCCACTGCAACTCAGCGTTTTCAGCCGATTTATAGTACAAAAACAACCATTCTAGCCAAAAGAAGGCCAAAAAGCTATTGTGTGAAAATTCTGAGATAGTCAATTGATTCAGGATTATCAAAAAATTACGCATATTGGACTTCCAGTTTCAGAGGCAGCAATGCCGTACGGGGCACTTTTGTTTCTAAAAGGTTCTGCTAATCCTACAAAATAAACTATTTACATAGACATTTATTTTAGCCAAAAACGACTCTACCACTGCAATGCAGCGTTTTCAGCTTATTTGTGATGCAAAAACAAAAACTCTAGTCGATTAAGGGGAGAAAAGCTATTGTGTTAAAATTCTGAGATAGTCAAATGATTTATAATTATCAATAATCTAAATGCATATTGAGCCTCCTGTTTCAGAGGCAGCAATGTCGTACGGGTTGCGTTCGTTTCTAAGAGGCGCTGCTAATCCCACAAAATAAACAGTTTACATAGAAATTTATACTAGCCAAAAAGACTATGCCACTGCAAAGCAGTGTTTTCATACGATTTGTGGTACAAAACACTAATTCTAGCCAAAAGATGGACGAAAAGCTGTTGAGCGAAAATTCAGAGATAGTAAATTGATTTAGGGGTACTGAAAATTAATAGCACATTAAGCCTCCTGTTTCAGAGGCAGCAATGACACACAATATGGGGGGGGGAAGTCTGAACCAAAAGAAACGAGATTATTTCATTATAAGCCCTCACAATAATAAGGTACAGCCTAAAAATTTAGCAATAATATCAACCATTCCTCCCTGGAATTGCCTGCTAGGACCCGTACCTTTCATCTATTCACGCATGTTTTTTTATTTGTCTCAGAAATACCTCAAAGTTGTCTAAATGCTAATCTAATATCAATCTTGCTCGTCTGAAAATGATTGCTAGGATATATTTTTCTTTAATGCATGGTACTTTTTCTTATACTTTATTCTTTATAATCTTTTTCACGTTTTTTGTCGTATTTTTTAACTGCTTTTTCTTTGTTTAAATATTGATGTAAATTTGTTTCAATTAATAGAAATATCATTTACATAACTCTGTGTTCTTAAAATATTTTATTTTGGACTAGTCTTCAATACCTAAGCACTTACACAACTTAAGCATCTTGTAGTCCCCTTTCGCCTTTATTACTAAAAATACATTAAGAACAGTCAACAATATTATCTGGTATCGCTCCCTAAAAAGCATAGCTTAATGATAAGACGCAAATTCTGTAAATATACACATTTCCGTCTGCGTGCCAATTATCGCAGGTGTAAGAACACGTCATTTTAGTAAGCGAAACATGAGAAGTCTCTTTGCGGGCAACAGGCTATTTCTAGAATATATCAACCAAAAGGAAATATGGGAAATAGTGGAACTTTCAAAATCTGAAATAGAACTGATGTAGAATATCCTTTTCAGTATCTATTTATAGTGCACCGGGCACGAAGGCATTGAATAAGAATTCTATTTATAGTACCTCCCAAACAAAAGGGCATTGTATGAGGGCTTCATGTTGCAGGCCATAAACATCTGCAAAAGGAAGTTAGTAAGACAAAGTTGGGTTATTGGGCAGTTAATGGGAACGAGAAGGGGACAGAATTTCCTAAAGTAGATTTTAGTTGCTTGAAAGGGCATTATACTGTAACACTGCAGGAAATTGAAATTTTAAGAGAGCCAACGAAGATTTAAAGATTTGGTTTAAAGTTTTGCATTTTGGTATGAAGTATGAAGAAGGGAAACTCAGTATTAAAAAGGGTGTTTTATATTCAGTAAGGGCTCTGTCTATTGAATTGGTAAAGCACTGGGTATGGCTTCTTTACTAGCCTGCTTAAGATCCTGATTCAATTGGTCATTTCTTTCCCATTACAAATATTAGTCAGGTTTCAAGTGAGGGTAAAAAACGTGAAGGGACCTGCTATTACTGTCCAATGTGTTATCTAGATTCCACAGTGAATTTCAATTAAATAATCAATTGAAACACTGCAAACGTCATGGGTACCAGTCCGTGGAGACGGTTTCGGGCGATAAGGACATCTTGCGGTTCAAAAATTTTCAGAACACGCTCCTGAAGAGCGACAAGGTGGTATTAATCATTGAAGCTGTATTCACGGATGTGTACGATCCATCAAATTTGAACAGTCATAAAGAGCACGAAGCCATTGTAGTCTCTTTTGCCCATGCACGAAGAGACTCTAGCAATACTCTAGTAATACTATGCAATTGGTAGATGTTATTGAAATACTGGGGGGATTGTGCAGGCGCAGCTATGGCTGCACTTATTAAATTAGCTAGTACGGCAATTTCACGACCGCGCAACAAATATTATCCATTGACTCTATCATCAGAAGACGATTTAGCTTCCAAAAATAAGGAAATATGCTGAGTGTGTCACAAGAAAATTACTGAGGGTAGTGGGGATACGAAAGTCCGCAACCATGACCATTTGGGTAAGCCTATTCAACAGGAGGGAGTAACTTCGCAGGGTTGTGCATTAATTGTGTAATGTAAATGTTAAGCGACCATACTTTCTACCGGTTTACATGCAAAATTCTGACTACAATTTGAATTCATATTTTTAGCGTTGGTACGTTTGCAGAAAGGTAAAGTTGCAGATGGAGCATGGGTAGATGGTTTTTTTCTCATAACAACATATTCAACCCGTATGAGAAGGTGCTAGTCTTAGAATTTAAATGAGAAAAATTGGTAATGGTAATACGTGCTTGAATAAAATCTGTTTCTTGGATTCCTATAGCTTCTTCCCCAAATCTTTAAGTCAATTGAGTCAAGTACGAAAAGCGATGATTTTCATAGTTTCCTCCTCCTAAAAGTTGCAGATGGCACATGGGTAGATGGTTTTTTTCTCATAACAACATATTCGACCCGTATGAGAAGGTGCTGAAATGTATTTATTTATTAGCGTGTATCGACATACCCGTACGGGTACTACAACTCCGCTTCGAGGATATGTGAGAAAAAATTACCGCCCATCGAAGAGTTTTATGAATCCCTTCTTGATCGTCAATGCACCACTGCCGATTATGAATTTTCCAAGTGGGTTTGGGCTAAAGGCGGTAAAAATGGGTGGGATTATTGTAAAATATACCTGGCAAGTAATGTGTTGTCGTTGTTGGTTATTGTCTACAAAAAATGCAATACAAAATTAGTGGATAAAATTCATGAAGAATATTGGTTGGATATAGGGTATTATTTTTCAACTCGTCATCTGGTGATGGATTTAATTCTTAAAATTACTGATAATAAAATAGGTCTGATTGACGTGGATTAGCACTTATTTGAAGGGAAATCCATGTGTCGAGGGTGTGTTTTCCATAGGGATCGTATCCTGGAAACCGATCTGACAGGATAACGCACCAGTGAAAAGTCGACTGCCTTTTTCATGGATATGAATTTCCTTTATCCGTCGGCAAGGTTTCACTTTTATTTGCCATGTGGGTATTACCAGTGGCTTGATAGTACTTCTGCTCCAAATTTACCCAACATTTACACTGTTGAGGAGAATGGACCACAAGGATGGTTTTTCGACATTGGTGGTGAAATACCTTTTGGAAATTCATAACTCGGTATAAGACTTTGTTTTCCCGTGCATAAATCGACTGGTGCCTCGGGACTCTTTGAGTCTCTGTAATTTTTCTTTGGTAGAGAATAAAGGTTTGCACTGGACACCTTCAAAATAAAAGCTTATTGTCGACTTTGAACTGAAACGGAATATTGTTGTACACCACGTTCTTTTGCAATGGATGCTGGACAAGGATTTCAAGGTAACAAAAATTCATAGAACCTTCCAATTCGATCAAAAGCTATATATGAAGACGTTTGTTGACACCTTTGTCAAGACACGGTCTGAAGCGAACAAAAAGGTCGAAAAAAGATCTTTGAACTCATTTTGAACTCAGCCTTTGGTAAACTGTGCGAGAGTGTGCGCAATAGGAGTCGTTGTGACGTTGTGATTGACTCAAAAGAATGTGCCCGAATCATTACAGATAAAAAAATTCACATCGTTCACGATCATAGACTTCAATATAGTCCTATTAAATAGAAAGAAGATAAATTTAGTATTAAATAAAAAGACTGCTGCTGGTAGTACCATTTTAGAAATTAAAAAAAAACTCATGCTGGAGTTTTATTAGAATTAGTGTAAGCTCCAAGGGCCGGGTAGGGACAAGTTCAAGTTCATTACGTGGACAAAGATTTATTATAGTTATAAGTTAAAACTGATAATTTTTTGGACGATTTCGGAAAAGATACATACATGAGCTCCCGAATGGATTAAACCCACTGTGACGAGTCCATTTATCTGGAGATATTAAAGCACCAAGCCCAAATTCAATTGTTAAAATTAGAATCAGAGACGGGGAGTAACTTGATATCCCAACCGTGTCCGAAGGTTTTCTGTGTGGAAACGCACAATGAGGATACCAAACAAGTCTGCAAGGGGGGATCGTCACACTATGTAAAGGAAAATTTCAACAGTAGCGTTTAGCGAATAATTTAATTAAAAATTTAATGAAAAAACTTTTTAGCGAATAATTTAATTCCAAGAGAAAGTTTCATGGCCATTAGCTCTTGTAAGTATACAAACTATACAGTTGGAGTAGAAAAAATGCCATGTCCACTATATTGGACAAAGTTTATGTACGCGCGGAAGCTATGAGGGTACTACCACACGGTCATTACCTAACTTCAGATCGAGTTGATTGGGTAAATTGCAGAAAACAACTCGGTCTGGGGAACACCATCTATTCGGGGGAGGGGAGGCATTTTTCCGTCTCCAGCTCAGAATTTGTCTATTTCTTATATGTCTATTCACTTTCGGTGTTTTTATATTTTTTTTCTTTGTGCAAATAGCTAATTTTAAAGTTTTTAATTATATTCTTTCTTGCGTAAAGTGGCAGTTTTCAAGCGTTTATATTTATTTATATATTCTTTATTTTTCTTGTTAACGCCTGGCACTGCCACAGGTCCCCTGCTAGCCGACTTGGCACCCTCTGACTGCTGGCCCACCGTACCCTCTGGAGTAGGGTCCTGCCCCCCGGGTGGCATGTTCAATGGCCATTGTAAATATGTTTTTAAAATATTTGTACTTATTTATGAATTAAGGAATCGATATATTCCATTTTCTGAATATTTTTTCATCATATTTAGGTTAGGTTTGGTTAGTTTTATTTTGAAATTGGAAGAGTATGTATCATAAGCAGCGCAATAGCGCTGCCTAAGTAAAGAACAATTTTGGCACAATGTATTTTTTTATCCCTACCCAGGCACTTCGTATCGAAAGAGTTGTCGTAGTAATTTTGAAAAGGGCTCATTCGATTGGAAATTGAAGTGGATAGTGCTCTTTTTAATACTAGAAAGTGTTTGGAGGGCAACTAGCCCCCCCGAGCACATCCTTCTTCCAAACACACCCAATAAAAATTTTGAGATAGCCATTTTGTTCAGCATAGTTGATTTCCGGATGGAAAATATATTTTTGAGGAGGACACTCCCCCACAACCCTCGGGGCAAGGGTTTTAAGTTATGCCTGAGGGCATCTAAGAACGATTTTTGCACAATGTATTATTTATTATTTTTTCCTTTAGAGCAGGACACTTCGTATCGAAAAAGTTGTCGTAGAAACTTCAAAAAGGGCTCATTCAATTGGAAATTGGAGTGGCTTGTGCCCTTTGTAACAGTCGAAAGTGATTGGAAAGCAAATAACACCCCTTCCACGCCCACCATGGTCCGAAATGCATTCAATCAAAGTTTTGTGATAGGCATTTTGTTCAGCGTGGTTGATTTTCGAATATAAATTATGTTTTTGAGGAGGGCACTCCCCCAAAGCCTTCAGGGAAAGGTTTGTAAGTTATGCCATGGGGGCATATAAGGTTTTTATAGAAGGTATTGTCGCAGAAACTTCAAAAAAGGCTCATTCAATTGGAAATTCAAAGGGCTAGTGCCCTTTTTAATAGTCGAAAGTGATTGGAGGGCAACTAGCCCCTTCCTTGCCCATCATTCTCCCTAACACATCTAATCAAAATGTTGAGATAGCCATTTTGTTCAGTGTAGTTTTTTTCCAGATAGAAAATATTTTTTTGAGGAGGACTCTCCCCCACAACCCTCGGGGCAAGGGTTTAAAATTATGCCCTGAGGGCATATAGAACGATGTTGGCAGTTGGCACAATGTATTATTTATTATTTTTTTTTCCTTTAGAACAGGGCAGTTAGTATCGAAGAAGTTATCGTAGAAAATTCAAAAAGGGCTCATTCAATTGGAAATTGGAGTGGCTTTTGCCCTTTTTAATAGTCGAAAGTGATTGGAAGGCAACTAGCACCCCTTCCAAGCCCACCATTTCCCGAAACACATCCAATTAAAATTTTGAGACAGCCATTTTGTTCAGCGCAGTTGATTTCCAGATAGAAATTATGTTTTTGAGGAGGACACTCTCCCACGGCCTTCAGGGCAAGGGTTGTAAGTTATGCCCTTTGGACATATAAGGTTTTTATAGAAGGCGTTGTCCTAGAAAATTCAAAAAAGGCTCATTAAATTGGAAATTCAAAGGGCTAGTGCCATTTTTAATAGTCGAAAGTGATGGGAGGACAACTAACCCCCTCTTTCACGCCCACCTTTTCCCCAAACTCATCCAATCAAAAGTTTTACATAGCCATTTTATTCAGCGTAGTTTTAAGTTCTGGAAATGGGGGTTTTTGAGGATGGTAACCCCCCACAGCCCTCAGGGCAAGGGTTGTAAGTTATACCCTGGGGGCATATAAGGTTTTAATAGAAGTTGTTGTCCTAGAAACTTCAAAAAAGGCTCATTCGATTGAAAATTCAAAGGGCTAGTGCCCTTTTTAATAGTCAAAAGTGATTGGAGGACATCTAACCCCCTCTCACACCCACCTTTTCCCCAAACCCATCCAATCAAAATTTTTAGATAGCCATTTTATTCAACGTAGTCGTAAGTTCTAGATATTAGGTCTTTGAGGATGGCAACCCCCCAACAGCCCTCAGGGCAAGGGCTGTAAGTTATGCCCTGGAGATATATAAGGTTTTAATAGACCGCGTTGTCGTAGAAACTTCAAGTAGGGCTTATTTGATTGGAAGTTGAAACGGCTAGTGCCCTTTTTAATAGTCGAAAGTAGTTGGAAGAAAACTAACACCCCTTACACACCCACCATTTCCCCAAACACATTCAATCAAAATTTTGAGATAACCATTTGTTCCACGCAGTTTAAAGTTTAGAAAATTATACCTTTGAGCAGGACACTCCTCCAGAGTCTTCAGGGCAAGGGTTATAAGTTATGCCCTGGGGGCATATAAGTTAATATTGAAATTTTTGTCGTAGAAACTTCAGAAAGCGCTCATTCAATTGGAAATTCAAAGCTCTAGTTCTCTTTTTAATAATCAAAAGTTATTTGAGGGCAACTAACCCCCCTCCCGCACCCACCTTATTCTCAAACACATCCAATCAAAATTTTTATATAGCTATTTTGTTCAGCGTGGTTTATTTCCAGATAGAAATTATGTTTTTGAGGCGGACACTCCCCCACAGCCATCAAGGCTGGGGGCCTATAATGTTTTTTTAGAACGCGTTGTCGTAGAAACTTCAAAAAGGGCTCATTCAATTGGAAATTGAAATGGCTAGTGCCCTTTTTAATATTCGAAAGTAATCGGAAGCCAACTAACCCCCCTCTCAAGCCAACCTTTTCCCCAAACACATCCAATCAAGATTTTTAGATTACCATTTTGTTTCACACAGTTTCTTAGATCAAAAAATTATACATTTGAGCAGGACACTTCCCCCACAGTCTTCAGGGCAATGGTTATAAGTTATGCCCAGGGAGCATAAAAGTTTTTATTGAAATCTTTGTCTCTAGAAACTTGAAAAAGAAATCTTTCGATTGGAAATTCAAAGGGCTAGTTCCCTTTTTAATAGTGGAGGGTGATTTTAGGATAACTAACCCCCTTCTCATGCCCACCTTTTCCTCAAAGACATCCACTCAGAATTTTTAGATTGCCATTTTATTCAACGTAGTTGAAAGTTTTGGAAGTTAGGTCTTTAAGGATGACAACCCTCCCCCCCCCCCAGAAACTCAGGGCAAGGGTTGTAAGTTATGCCCCAGGGGCATATAAGGTTTTCATAGAAAGCAATGTTGTCAAAACATCAAAAAGGGCTTATTCAATTGGAAATTGAAAGGAGTAGTGCCCTTTTAATAGTTAAAAGTGATAGAAGAGTAACTAAACCCCCTCTCACGCCCACAATTTCCCAAAACACATCCATTCAAAACTTTCAGATATCCATTTTTTCAACGTAGTCAAAAGTTCTGGAAATTAGGCCTTTTAGGATGATAACCCCCTCAGAGCCCTCAGTGCAAGGGTTATAAGTTATTCCCTGGGGGCATAAAAGGTTTATAGATAATGTTGTTGTAGAAATTTCAAAAAGGGCTCATTTGATTGGAAATTGAAATTGCCCTTTTTAATAGTTGAAAGTGAGTGGAGAGTAATTGACCCCCCTGCCACGCCCACCATTTCCCTAAACACATTCAATCAGAGTTTAGAGATAGAAATTTTGCTTAACGTAGTTTAAAGTTCTGGAAACTATGTATTTAAGGATAACAAACCCCCCAGAGCCCCCAGGTCAAAAATTGTAAGTTATGCTCTGGGGGCATATAAGGTTTTTATTGTTAGAGTTGTCGTAAAAACTTCAAAAGGGGCTCATTCAATTGGAAATTGAGAGGACTAGTGCCCTTTTTAATAGTTGAAAGTGATTGCAGGGTAACGAACCACCCTCTCACGAGCACCATTCCCCTAAATACATCCAATGAAAATTTTCAGATAGCCATTGTGTTCAACGTAGTAGAAAGTTATGGGAATTAGGTCTTTGAGGAAGACAACCCCCCTCCCTCAAGCCCTCAGAGCAAGGGTTGTAAGTTATGCCCTGGGGGTATGTAAGGTTTTTATTGAAAGCGTTGTCGTAGAAACTTCAAAAGAGCTCATTTGATTGGAAATTGAAAGGGCTAGTGCCTCTTTTAATAGTTGAAAGTGATGAAATTATGTCTTAGAGGATGACAACCACCCTCACAGCCGTTAGGTTAAGGGTTGTAATTTATGTCCTGGGGCATATAAGGTGTTTATAGAAAGCGTTGTCGCAGTTACTTAAAAAGGGCTCATTGGATTGGAAATCGAAAGGCCTAGTGCCCTTTTTAATAGTCGAAAGTGATTTGAAGGCTTGAAATTTTTATAGTAAATATCAATGTGGGTATAATGTATGATTTATATTTTGTTGTTGTTGTTTAGACAAGGGCACTTTTTACCGAAGGAGTTGTCGTAGGAACTTCAAAAAGGGCTTATTTGATTGAAAATAGAAAGGGTGTATGTCCTTTTTAATAGTAGAAAGTGATTGGAGGGCAACTATCCCCCTCCCACTCCCACCCTCCCATTTGCATTTATTATTAAAAACTAAATGTTGCCTTAAGATTAAATAAAAAGGCACTGTGTTAATGTTAATTCCCAATAAGGCATCTCAGCAGTATCCCAAGAACGACTGAAGGTATTATGTTCAAACTTTCGGGGCTACTTCTGCTCTTAAAATTTAACCTAGTCAAAATAGCGTAAGTGTATCCCAATCTATCAAAGATAGTAAGCAGATTATTTTGCAGATGGTATCAAGTTTTCCATTTCAGGTCAACTAGAGGAGGTATGAAACGAAATTAAACACAATTATTTGTATCCAGATTTTTAAAAGGGTGTATGTTGTTAAAAGTTGCTGAAAATTTTTCTCCAGCATACAAATAGCAGGCCAAACTATAAATTCCTAAAAAAACAAAAAGATTTAAAGTATTATTTTCTTTTTCCCTGAAACGACTATGTCAATATAAAACGAACAGAAATTAATTATAAAAAACATTCCACAAATTAATTTTTTCAAAGGAAAGTAAAGAACTCCATTAAACAAAAAAATTGCAAAAATAAAATAACATAATCTACGAAGCGTGAAACTACCGCAAATCAGCATCGATAATTAAATGAAAGCCAGAACGAACAGAAATTACAATAAATAACCGATTCAAACTCAAAAGGAGCAGAAATTGACATAAGTTGGGCTCAAAACCCCTTTGGCTTCCCAAGGTCAGAACTTAATTCGCACTTTATTGAAAAAATACAAATGAATTTGCATTGTCAGTTAAATATACATATACTGATATTTAGTAATCGATACGTTAATATTATTTGATTTATTAAAGTTATAAAAGTAAGAACATTTATATTTTTTCAGTAAAGTGCAAATTTTGTTTGCAAAGAATTGAGCAAATTGCGCAAAATTGCGCCAAACTCGGGGTTGATTATTGACGATTTACCTGAATCTATTGAAAAATGGCCTCAGGAGATGCTATAATTATTCACGATCCGGTCACATCATGAAAAAATTACCGTAACTGTTTTTCTCCATAATGTTTTTCATCAGAGTAAATATATGAGAACACTTGCTTTGAATTGTACTTACTATATCATCTATAGATTTGTTCGCAATTCAAGTTCTCTGATAACTCCAAACAAACAAATCTACCCTGACGAGCCAAAACGTTTACTTTTTGTGTACAATCACGCTAATAAGAAACCCTATGGATACATATTATTGGACCTGAATCAAAACACACCCGAAGAGTTACGTGTAGTCACTGATATTTTTCAAAATGAAATTACTGTAAATCTACCCGTGAATAGTAAAAAAGGTTATTAGTTGCCATTATGACGCTGAAGAAGCTACATGAAAACATACATTTAGTTTATGTCCTAGCTAATCCAAAACCATGGCTTAAGAAAGCTATACTCAAACACGGCATTGACAATGAATTCATTAATCTCTTATCTGAACTTTATTTAAATTTAACGGAAGGTAAAGTTCAACTTTCAGAAGGTGTTCGACAGCAGAGGAAGCAACATCGATCACTTGCACGTGCTCTAATCAGCAAAAAGAAAGGAAATAATAAAAGAAAAAGGCTTGTTCAAGCGGCTAGTAATTTTTTCATTGTTACTACCGATAATCGCTAGACTTGTAAACAATATTCTCTAGAAATGGGTAAATCCTATAAATTTTTTCCGATTGAACTTGCTCTTTCACCAAAAGAGCACTTTGAAGATAATCCTGCCAAATTTATTAACAATGAAGCACTAGCCGATTATGAAAAATTAATGTTGCTACAAAATGCACTTTGACTTGTCAGCAAACATAATCCTTATCGCGAAAAACCTTTGAAAATAAATTTCATTGATCAACCTTCTGAAAATATTGAAAGTTTTGAAACTTTGAAAAAGCCGAAAAAAAGAAGAAGAAGATTCAATAACTAGTGTTGTCTAGGAAGGGCAGGGTGGGGGAGGGGAGAGGGAGTTGAGTATAATGAGTGATGTAGACTGGATTTGTTATTATTATTTTTCTCTTATATTTAAATTATTATTTTTCTTTTATATCTTATTTATAAATTATTGTTTTTAATTCAGTTATTTATTTATTTTTCTATATATTTTTTTTATTTTTTTATATATAGGTTATAGTTTATATATTTTTTGTATGGTATAATAGTTTTAATTCAATAGTTGAGGTTTATGTAAATAGTTGAGTTAATAGGTAAGTACTTACGTGGACTTTCGCGCGATCGCAAACCTTCATAGGTTTTCTCCAGCGTGGAAGTGCTGTTTAATTTATTTATTTGTTTATGAACGTGGATTAATAAACTTATGAACTTAACTTACTTATGTACTATAAACATGTTACCTCCATCTTATCGTGAACAAAGTAAAATACTCTTTACTGATCTCACTGAAAATGAACAAATTTACGAGAAAAAGAATGAAGTTATAATCCAAGGAAAGACCTAAAATTTAATTCATTTGTTATCGGATTTGATTGCAAATTGTAAAGGATATGAATCCTTTGATAAACATTTTTATAAATTTATCAAGTCGTCAAATTTTCCTAAGAGTCTTGTTGGGAATAAAGACGTATTAAAACGATTAAGGGAATTTGAAGTAAGATCAAGAGATATCTCATTGGATAACACACTATGTGGGCCTAGTAAGGGTATTATATGAACGCGTCTTCCATCCTCATTTAGAACCCAAACGGTAGCGGGAGCTTCACACCACGAGTACGTTCAAAATGAATCAGGTTTTGAAACGGGCTTATGAAAATATTGGAGAAGTAGGAAGACTAAGTTCTCCCACTATATTTGTCCGAGTTGCTGGAGTTGAAAGGAAACTAGCAAAATAGTATTTACAGAAAGAACCCAGTTACACTCTTCCTCGCAATCATAGAATTAGGGGTCGTGACTACACAAAACTGAACCCTTTTACCCTCTGCATACATTACAAGAAGATATTTTGACTCTAGACGCGATTCAAAGACGTCATAATAGACCGTACAAGTATATTTTACTTACATTAAGTGTCTTTAGTCGCTATGCATATGCAGTTCCATTGCAGTCAAAGAGAGGTGATGAAATTGCTAAAGCTCTTGAAAATATACTTGAACAGGATTCTTATGGAAAAATTCAAACATATCGGGGAAGTAAGTTTGTTAATCCACATGTAAAAAGGGTATTATTGAAATATAACACAATACTCTATCATAGTTACAGTCCTATAAAGGTAGCATTGGCTGAACGTTTGATACGCACTATTCAACTTCTAATCTCGAATTATTGTACATTCAAAAATAGTGCTACTCTTATTCAAGATTTAGATAAAATCATGATAATTTATAACCAGCGTACTCATCGATCTTTGTCCAATGTTAGTCCAATTGAAGTTCATCATAGTGACAATATTTTTTTCCTTAAACAATATTCTAATGAAAAGGCGGGGAAGAAGAAATTTAATGTAGGTGATTCTGTTCGAATCAATCGAAGAAGAAATATTTTTGAAAAGGGGAATTACATGTGGTCCACTGAGGTTTCTAAAGTGGCAAGGGTCTTAGACACCAAACCTATAACGTATCGTCTTTGTGATATAAAAGATGATGAGATTCTGGGTGGTTTTTACAATTATGAATTGAAAAAAGTTGGAAATAGTGGGTTGTATCAAATTGAAATGGTATTAAGGACTCATATTCGCAAGGGTAAATGACAGTTTCTTGTTTGTTGGCTAGGATACAACTCTGACTTTTGATTCCTTGATTGCCGCTGAAGACATTCATAATGTCTCAAGATTTTTATTTGAAATTCATGTCCAATGTTTCTGACCCTCTCTATGACGATTTGAATAAAACGAGCAATTTTTGGACGAAACTCTACCCTACCATTAAATTTGAGGGAAGGTAGGAAGTTGTTCTTGTTGATTGTATTCTCAAAACTACATATGATAGCCTAAGAAAGGATCTTACATATGATATAAAGGTAATACCACATGTTTGGTCACTCGTTAGCCATCAACAGATAGAAAATATGAATTCATATGAATATCCCCTCATCGCATTACCATACAAGGAGTCTGGTAGTATGAATGATTTGTGTCGTGCTTTAAATAGAAGAATTATCGGTCGTAAAAATGGAATCTTTCAAATCAACTATTCAATGGAAGAGGGCAAGACCTACATTAGTTCATCCATTGACAATGAAATTCATATTTTGAATGATAATCTGAGAGATGTTCTTGGTTTTAAATATAACATAATCAATGGTAAAAGTGCTGGAAGCGGTGGTGGCATGGATCATGTCATTTTCGATGAGTATTGATCCACCTTCTCCTCGGACAGTTGTATATTTCTTTACTTTTCATTTGTTGAAACATCGGTAGTCAGTAATACCAATTTTCCCCTCCTATGTGTTCTTGAACGAAAAGCCTCTAGTAAACACATTCAGCACTACAATATAAAGCACCTTCAATACATCCCAGTCAACACTTCGTATTTGGAGGTCTGACAGTTATTATTAAGAAGTGAATTGGGCGATCCGTTAGCAATAACAAAAGGTTGGCCGTAATTACCTTTTCATTTTTGATCCATTCAGTGAGATGGCTAATAGAACACATTTTGTTTGTTCTGATACTGATTGCTATGTTGCAACTCTTGGACCCCGACAATTGGGTCATGGAATGGATTGTTACAGGGGTCATTCGTCCATGCCCGGTTATGCTCTCATTAATTAGTTTGCTAAGCTGTTTTTTCTCTGCACTGCCCCTCATCACAAAATTGAGGCTCTGTGAAGGATTTTCAAGAAAGTGTTTCACAAAATCTCAGGTCCGGCAGACAATCTCTTGGCGAACGATTGAAATCACGACAAAGCGGAAAAGGTTTGAAAAGGCTGCAAAAGACCTCATCACTCATCAGTGTTAACTCAGTCCGGAAGTGTAAACCATCAAAAAAGAAAGTAAAAACTGTTAGACCGAAAAATAGATTCTTTTCCTAGAAATGGCATACCTACCACATAAAGAATCTCATCTTTCAGTAAGATTATCTCTAAATATTTTCAATGCAGAAGTCAACCGCTCTCTGAAAATGTCCATTTTCAAATTTATTCCAGTGAAGATTATTTCATAGGTTTGACTTCAACATTTATAGATTTACATGTCATTGTTAAGAAATCTAACAATGAACAACCAAGTGCAGCCAAGGGGTTATTCTATGAAAATTGTGTACTACATAATTTTTTTAGACAAATAAGTGTCTATATAAATGGAACATTAGTGAGCAAGAGCAATAATCTTTCGAATTATGCAAGGTATATGGAATTCATGATGATGATTCCAATGTCTTATAAGCTTTTGAGATGTATGGCTATTGGATATGAATACAAGAAGAACACGGACACTACCAATATAGTTAGACATAGGACAACCGATAATTTGCATTTAGTTGGTAAACCAAATCATGAAATATTTTATGTACCTTAATGGTTGCCTCCCCATGTTAAGATTGATATAAAGCTACAATTCGTACCGTCCAATTTTATTTTGCAAAAAGTGCTGTGCACTGCACCCAATGTAACAGTCTCTCTCACCTTGGCATGATTTCTTGTGCGAAAACAACAGGTTATGAGTTCTGTTGCCTTGGCAATTGATAAACTAAGAGCCTCGGAAATAATATAAAATTGCTCGTTCCTCATACAATCACGAATGAATGCCATATTGCTACCGGTACGCATATCTATACTGATTCATCACTTATCAATGATAAAATTCCTTTATAACTTGCTTTGGGTTTTGTAAAAAGTGCTAGCGCTGTTGGATCATGGACAAATTCTCCACATAAATTTGAACTGTTTTGAATTTCATTTCTTGTATGTAAATTAAATCGAATTCCACTCTAAAATCCATCCTTTCGTAAGTCCTATGGGACGTTATATGAATTGACAATGCAATCCCTAGATCAAGATTTGCAATTATTTGAAAATGGTGTAACCGAAGAGCTGTTTGCAAAAACTCATGGTATTATTGTATTGGATTTATCCGGTACTTAAAATATGAAAATTGTCCGGACGGATACTGTAGGTTTAGAGTTTACCTATGCAAACCATTTGGAGGAAAGACTTGTATAAATCTCGCTAAATCAATTTGGATTCTATTGGGAAAGTATCCATGATGGCAGTGTTGTATTAGACGGGGCACCATGAACACGAATCAAATAATCAATATATTCAGTTTGGATCCGTACATATCGAAATACAAATCCTATTGCATACCTTCGTATTTCCTGGAACATATTCAGCATATTAACAATACTATTATCATTGTTAACAGTAGCCCATCTACTGTAAAGACTGGACAGTGGCTATGTATCTTTCAACCAAGACAAAATATATAATTTTTTGATCCTTTTGACCTACCGTATACGTTCTAATCACCTTACATTAAAAATTTTCTTGAGCAAAGTGGAAAAAATATTATTAAAAATTTGAAGCAGGTACAAGATTTATCAGCAAAAAGCTATGATTTTCATGCATTATTATATTTTGTTTTCCCATGTCGCGGACATACTTACGGTGAATTTCTTAATATTTATTGTGACAATCCTCGACTGAACGACTTTCTAGTTGTAAATATTATTTCCAAGCTCTATAATATAAATTTCAGTGCCCTAAGTGTGAAATGCTTTAAAATTGCCTGTGAAGTTGTTTATTAATAGAATTTGTATGCTCAAAACACTCTGTCCTTTTTAGATTTCTTCTTCTACGTATAGGTAATCATCAGAAACGATATGTAGCAGCAACTCGTCATGATTTAACTTTTATTCATCTTAGCATGCAAAGTCCGGGTCTTATTTTCTACAATATATTACAACTTCATTTTTATGAAATCTCTTGTCAAGTCAATAATACTATTCTGATTCTACTTATAAAATTCACGTGTTTCAATTTGCTTTTTTGAAGCAATGTCACATACAAAATTCTCATATGAAGCATCAGTTTCGGTAACAGCCAAATAAAAGTCAGTTGGTTTATCATCATAGTAGCCAGTATCTTTACAGCGATGACGCAAGAACCAGGCTCTTTAATTGTTCCAGCGATTGAAGAGTAGACCAGGTTCTTCTTTCCGAAACAATTTAAAACCACGACGATACCAGTGTCTTAAAAATAAACTGAACTCATGTTTAGGGTTTTTTGAAATCATGCCAGGGTAAGTATTTTCCCATTGACCACATTTATCATAGTGACAATTAGAGCATAAAAAACCTCTTGTATGAGAGCCACAAATTTTTTCAAAACAGGAATTACAATCTTTAATTTGCACAGCATATCCTCTATGCAATTTACATGGATTGCACAATCTACACTTTTCATTATAGTCATCAGCAAAGGTACAATTCTCACAGGATGTCCAGCTGCCCAATGTATAAAAGAATAATGGACATTTGTAAAACATTTTCGATGTTGACCGTCTCACCGCTAAAACTCATGATCAATAAAATGAGTGTCTTCTAGGAGAAGTGACGTCACAAAACATGTTGTCTTACAAAATGAGAGTCTAAGTAGTGGTTAAAAGCAATATCACAATACAATTTTGTTTTGTCTCAATTAGTATATCTATAAATTGAGTAAATGCATTTGGGTCACGACGACAAATTTTCATGCAATGGTCTAAATATGGGGAATCAGTTCCCATTGTATCGTTAAGCATTTCCGAAAAAATATTTTTCTTTGAAAAGATAATTCTAGAAACTCATCATCTAAAATTAACTACATTTCCAATTTTACTGGATTCCGTAAGATTTTCTGATTCTCGAATCCAGCCATATTTTAACAATCTGACTACCAATTACAGACTAACAATCTAACTATTAACAAACCGTACTTTATAGAATGTTCTCTTCAATACATCTTGCTAACGTATTTAATCCGTCTTGTTGTCTCTGCATATACACTACATTCATTTTAGCCGCAAAGCATAGTTGTTCTACCGACTTGGATTTATTTAATGATATAACATATCTTGCATACATCTTGTCCCATTCTAAGTTTAGTTGGAAACCCCTTGTAATTTTCACTGCTACTTTAGGCACTCTAGGTTCCATCTCGCTATTGCTGACACTTTCAAAATCTAATATAATAAAAGCATCCATTATTATATCTTCGATGTTGACACACTGAACTCTTTTTAATACTAAGCTATGATTACGTTGTAACACCTGGAAACTGGGACCGCA
>JAQQPU010014879.1:0-22066 GCA_029168905.1 Artemia sp. Kazakhstan ARC1039
GGGAGCCCGGGGGACCTTTGGGGACCGGGGGCTTCCTTTGGGGTTGGAATATGGGGATCGGAACCCTTTGGGGTTGGGGTAGGGGGATCAGAGCCCTTGGGGGCTGGGGTAGAGAACCTCACAACACTGTTCAAATACAACTTGTGTATTATAGCGACCACAGAGTTTCACCCTCAAATCCTCTTCTAAATCCTCTTCTAAAATCATCTTTTAAAATGTCTCTAACTGTTTCGCCCAAATAATTCCCTAAAATGTCTAAAACGGTTTCGCCCAAATAACCCTTAAACGTAATTTATGCGTGTTCCTTTTGTTTTTGGCATCCCTGCGCTGTCACATTTGAAATTAATAGGAAACTCTTTCCCGCATTAATCTCTTCATCTCTAAGATCAAAACATTCGCCCGAAAACAACTCCCCTTTCGTGACAAATCAATCAACCTTGACATCACCTGTCAGACATTAATAAACTTCACCCGGAAACAATTTGATCAACCTTGACATCACCTGTCAGACATTAATAAACTTTGCCCGGAAACAATTTGATTAACCTTGACATCGTCTGTCAGACATTAATAAACTTCCCCGGAAACAATTCTCCTGGACAAACTCCAATTTCTCGGAAACGTGTTCTCCCTGGGGATTCCATGCCCATATTTGGTGTTCGTATAGAGTTAGACTAAATTGTAGATGGCAGCAGGGGTGACTCGTGGGGCTGGTACCCTCCTTTCTACTGGCAATTAAGCCATTTTCTATCTATTAGGGCTCTTATAAAGCTGTAGATTTTGCTAATAGGCGCTAAGGCTCAACAACAACAGAAAAATTCCTGGATAGAAAGTTTGACTATACCCCTTATATGTGAAATATGTGTTTGGAACTGATGCCCATGTTCAGCAAAAGAAACTATGTCTTGTTTTCTGCAAGGCTTAATAACACTGATAAAATTTAGCACTTTTTCCCAAGTACAGTATCAAAACATTATTGTGACGATAATCGGTCAAATAAGATTAAGTATTAGCCCCCAATCGTTCGAAGAATATTTATCTCGGGTTTTCTGCTGAAGGACTTGTCAGAGATGTTTTCCTTCCAACTATTTAGAAGGTTTGAAATTTTATTCTATCCTTTGGGGAGGGGTAGGAGAAGGACCCTAAATCAATACCATGTGAACTTCTACAAGAAAAGTTGGTATGTAAACCTAACTTACCTACAAAAGATAAGCTTCATGAAAGGCAAGATTTAGCATTCTAGTCATGCCTTTTGGTGATCCAAACCTGATCTATGTTTTGTGAGGAGTGAAAGGGAAAGAGTCCTAAATGCATGCAATAAAGACATCTATCAGAGAGGGTTGCCAGATTTCAACCAAACACGGGGTTCCTAAATTCCTGTTGTAAAAGAAGAGAAGAAATTGCTGTTCTGACGCTCACATTTTCCTAACCTGCAAGAAGATCACTGAACTGGTTTTGGAAGAGTTTGGCACCAGTTTGAACACCTATGTTGCAAACGGTGGTTACAGATAAATTTCATAAGGAGTGAAAGACTTTCCAATGACATTGTATTTTCATTTTTGTGTTTGAATAACTTGTATTTCAAATGAATCAAAGTGATGCCCTTGGATTATAAATTTGCTTTAGTTTAAATCAGGTTCTTTGTTTTACACATTTTATTTTAAAATTTTTCTTTCTTATCTCTGTTTTCCCACGTGTTTCCTTTAACAAGGCCAAAACAGTTTCATATTCCATTTCCGTTGATTAAAAAGGGAGGATGCGGCACTAGACCCTTAAGGTCCAAACCGGCGGTGCTGATCTCCGTTTCGTGGCCCTTCAGCCAGGAAGTGCAAGGGGGGGCTGGGGGCCAGCCAACCTATGCTTTCGCAAACCCTTCCTGTTTACCTTCCACAGATTTCTCCAGGTACCCATTTAGAGCTGGGTTGACTCTGGCTAAGCTTACAGGGTCACACCACTGACCCGCGTCCCAAACTAAGAAACTGACCACACCAGGGATCGAACCCGAATTCACGGATTTAAAAAAAAAATTCATTTTTCTCTCTTTAGGAGTCAACTTGCGTTTAGATAAGAAAAAGAGAATATTCCTTAAAGATTAACAAATATATTTCCAATATTCTGTTGTTTTGTTTGTCGTATGTATTTTTTTGCTGTTGTTGCAAAATACTTCCTTTAAATCTAACAAAACTCTAAAACTAGATTAATAAACTTGAGTAACATGTATATTTAAGAGGTTTTCCCAAAAATATGAAAACTTCTTGTTAATGTATATAGAAGATACTTATTGGTTTTATTTATTTATTTTTCATATTATTTTTTTACATATTACATGGTTTTTACATATTAGATGTTTTACATATTTTTTACATTCTTTATTTTGACATGTGGAGGTTCCTATTCTTTTCCTGTCAACTAATGTTTACTATATTTTACATTTGGTCATAAAAAACTAAAATAAAATAAATCTTCTATTTGAGCCGCTCAAAACCAAGTCAATAAGAATCCAAAAGTTAGTTTTTTTTAATTCCATTGTTTATTCTACTTTCTGGTTCACTTTTCTTTAATATTTGATTCACTTGTGGTTTGTAGGTTCATAAGGATAATTGGATATAGCCATAGAAATAATAACATAGGGATTAATACCTCCCTCAGCCCATCATAAAAAACTAAACTCGTGTTCAAAACAGACTTAAAAGTGTTTTTTTTTCTTCTCGAGAATCTATACATATAATAAAAAAGGAGCTGAAAACGGATTTGGCTTTACGTAACATAGATATCAAATTGATCTTAATTATATTAAATAAAAAAAAACACGTTTTTCCCACTGAAAGTAAGGAGCAACATCAAAATTTAAAACAAACAGAAATTATTACCTATATGAGAGGGGCTGCCCTCTCCTCAATACCTCACTCTTTATGCTAAAGTTTTTTTTTATACCATTTAAAAAGCTTATTATTCTAATTAAAAGGTCCGTGTGTTTCAGGAGTCGTTCTGAAAGAATTAGGACAAAACTAAAACTTTAGCATAAAGAGCAAGGTATTCAGGAGAAGGCAGCCCCCCCTCCCGTAAGTAATAATTCCTGTTCGTTTTAAGTTTTGATTTTGCTCCCTACTTTCAGTTGAAAAAACTTGTTTTTTTATCTAATTTCTCATCGTTTCTAAATAATACCGGGAAAACCGGCTCCTCCTCCGTGAAAAATTCCTTCTCCCCATGGACAATTCATCCATGGAAACTTATTACCGCGTAAAAAACCCCCTCCCCCAGAAAAATTCCTCTCAGACAATATCATTCTGGCTAAAATTTCCCCCCGAAAATTTCTTGCGGCCGGTTCCTGGTGAAAATTTTTCTTTGCGCAATTTCATTTGAAAAAGACTTTCATTTGAAAAGATTCATTTTTAAAATCATGCCGGAAATCCCCTCCTCCGTGGTAAAGCTTTCCCGCAAATAACCCACCCCTCAGTAGAAAGTTACCCCCGCAGAAAATTCCCTTTGGATTCTCCCGTGAAAAATCCCCCTTCCTATGGAAAGATACTCCAGAAACTCTAACCCGGTAAAAATTTACCCCCCAGACAATCCCCCTTAATATCTCCATATTTAAAATTGACTCGAGGAAGTGAAAGTAAGACTAATAAAAAGAAATTCCTAAAAGAATTCTGGCAAATTCAGGAGTTCTCCCCCCGTTCGAAATTCTCCTGGGAAGTTCACCCCCTGGAAAATTCCCTCCCGATAGAAAATTATCCCGTGGAAAATCCCCCAAGCAGAAAACTCACCACCAACCAAACCCCTCCCCCACCAACCGAAAAATTTATACATACTTCCCAATAACAAATACTATACGTAAACAATTGGCAAAATTTTTAACTTAAAGACTTTTCCCCAGGGACTGTGGGGGGGGGGGGTAATGTTATATCCAAAGGTATAGTTATTGGGCCTTTCACTATGCTGAACAAAATGGCTATCTCAAAATTCTGATGGGACGATTTTAAGGACAAAAGAGAGTGGGAGAGGGGCTAGTTGCCCTCCAATCTTTTTGGTCACTTAAAAAGAGCCCTAGAACTTTTAATTCCCGCTCCAATGAGCTCTTTCCTTATATTCTAAGACTATTGGTTTGATGAGATCACCCCTGGAAAAAAAACAAACAAATAAACATCCATCTTTCTTTTGGCAAAAATACAAAGCTTCTTAATGAATTATATATATTTGGAATCAGCATAACAAACCGATTCTTTTGATATATCTATTGATATTAAAATTCTGTTTTTTAGAATTTCGGTTACTATTGAACCGTGTCGCTCCTTTCTTACAGTTCGTTACCACGAACTGTTTGATTAAATAAGAATAACACGTTTTTTTGTTACTTGTATGGAATCTAGTACACACGCGAAATGTGAAGTTTGGCTAACGGTAATGAAATAAAACAAAACAGGATGGAAATATAATAGTTTAGAGACAAATTTGGGCTATATATTTGCACATATCAGGGGTGGGGTGGGGTAAAGCATAACATATATTAAATACGTAATCTAACATAACCTAACCTAGGTACCTATTATTGCCCCTTCAACACCAAAAAACTAAAGATTAAATAGTTTTCATGAAGTGAAAAACAACTCACTAGCTAGCGGAAACCCGGTTTTGAATAGCATCTTACATTCTATATGCGTTTTTCTTCGTGTGTGTACTAGATTCCATACAAGTGCCGTTTTTTTTTTCAAGTGAAAGTAAGAAGCAACATCAAAACTTAAGACGTACAGAAATTATTACTTATATCAGGGGGGCTGCCCTCTCCTCAATGCCTCGCTCTGTGCTAAAATCTTTTTTAGAACATTGAAAAAAACTTATTATTCTATTTAAACGACCCGTGTGTTTCAAGAGTCGTTCTTAAAGAATTGGGACAAAAAGTCAAACTTAGCGTAAATATCGAGGTATTGAAGAGAGGGCAAACTCCCTCATTTAAGTAGTAATTTCTGTTCGTTTTAAGTTTTGATGTTACTCCTTACTTTCAGTTGAAAATATTTTTTTATTAATTTAATACAAATACAAATAAAATTCGGTGAGTTGAAGAAAATGAGCTTAACAAGATAAATATGAATTTAGTCTTTAATCTGTAGATTTTTAAAAGCCAGTTAAACTAAGTTCATACACAGATGTATTTAATCACATTCTTCGTACCCAAGCGCATACCTTCCTTTAGAATTCTGACATTTCTTCTGCCAGATGATCGGCACATTAAAACCAAAACAAGGATATACTACATCCTATTTTTAATTTTTCTCCATTGTTTGCTTTATAGACTTCACAAAATTGTCTAAGATCATGTTTTTTTTTTTTTTTTTTTTTTTTTTTTTTTTTTTTTTTTTTTTTTTACCGAATTAGCCAGACATGACGACGCAAAATCTAAAAAAAAAACTAACGGGATTACCCTAATATAGAAAATAAGGAAAGTAGAAATTATGGAAAATTAAGGGAAGCTTGAAATCCCTATTTCAAATTAAAATCCTGAAGTACAAAGTTCTTTTCTTTTTGTTTCCAGTTGTTGGTATGTTCCAGTTTTTTTTTTTCGTCATTATATAGCTCATTATTCATATTGTGAATTGTAGTTCTTATAACTTTGTAAACGTTTGCTTTCATCAAGCGAGTTATTAAGGACACCCTAGACGGTCAATCATTTTGTCAAGCGTCAACGCTTGACCCAAGCGTCAAACAGGTTCCTAAATGGTCAATCATGGTTTATTCAATTGATTGACGGAAGCTTTTGATCAAAATGATTGACCGCCTAGGGTGTCCTTTAGATTCTGTTCATTTCAAATCAACATTGAATCCACACTGTGAGCATTGGGCCACATTCGTTATTTTTTATATTGGCTTAACCCGTGGGTTCCTTTTGATATCAAACAGCTCGTAGTAACGAACTGTAAGTAAGGAGCGACTCGGCTCAAAAGTAACCGAAGCTCTAAAAAAGGAATTTGGATATCAATAGACACATCAAAAGAATCGGCTTATTATACTGATTTCAAATATATAAGATTTGTCAAGTTTAAAGTTACCCATCAAAAGCTGAAAGCCTGAAAAAATTTGTCTGATTTTGAAAAAGGGGGAAACAGTCCCTAAAAGTCAAGGAATCTTATGAAAATTAAACCATCAGATTCAGTGTATCAGAAAATCCTTCTGTAGGAGTTTCAAGGTCCTATATACAAAAATATGAAATTTTGCTTTTGTTTTGCCAAAAGAAAGATCACGGATGCGTGTTTCTTTCTTTTTTTCAGGGGCGATCCTATTGAACTAATGGTCCTAGAAGGTTCAGAGAGGATGCATTGGAATGGAAATAATTTCTAGTGTCCTTTTTAAGGGACAAAAAAGATTGGAGGGCAACTAGCCCCCCTCCAATGTCCCTTTTATCCCAAAGTCATCCAATAAAAATTTTGAGACAGCCATTTTGTTCAGCATACTTGCAAAATCATACTTGCATACTTGCAATAACTATGCCTTTAGGGGTAACAATATTGTAAATATTGAAGAGATCTTTATTGCAACATGCAAATATTGATGAGAACTTTTCGGGGTTCTTTTTGAGAATGGTTTTTATTTTTCAAGATACAAAGATATTTGAATTCTTGGAAGAAAATTATTTGAAATCACCAATAAATGAGACTGTGAATTATCAATATAATGCAAAATACGTCTTTTGCTGTACATTCATCATCAAAGTGGGAAAAATGGAGGCAAATGACCAATCTAATAGTAATTAATGAGTATTAAGGGATCGAAACTCATATTTTTCATATTTTACTCATTCCTCATTAAAATTACTCGTGTTTTAATAATAAATTACAATGTATATTAAGGCATTAGTTAATAAACTGTTCCAGGTTGGCAGTTAATTCGTATTAAATTTGAAGTAAATACGAATTAAATTCGAATTTTCACCTGGAACACACCCTATGTTTATCATTAATACGCCTCTTGTTCATAAAATAGTCACTATTTTACTTCATTTCGGCACTAAAAATTCATTAGGGATAACAAAAATTTGAGGTGCAGTTACTGAATTGTGGAATTATAGCTTAGGAAAGCTTACAAAACAACTCATGGTAACGAACTGTTGGTATGGAGCGATCAGGGTCAATAGTAACTGAAACTATGAAAAAAGAAGTTTTGATATCAATGTATATATCAAAAGAAACAGCTTTTTACGATGATTCCAAATATACAAAGCTCTGCTCCCAACAGGGTTAGTGATTTTGAAAAAAAATTACACCATCAAATTCAGTACATTAGAGAACCCTGTTCTAGAGGTTTAAGCTCCCATCCACAAAAATGTGGAGTATATTTTTTTTCGAGAAGAAGATCATGTATGCATGTTTATTTGCTGTTTTCTTTTTCCATGGGTGATTGCATGGAACCAGCAGTCATGGGAAATCGAGAGACGGCTTATTCAAACAGGAATTAGAAGTTCTAGTGCTCCTTTTAAGCAGTCAAAAAGATTGTGCTACGGCGAAGTGGCATTTTCTGCCATTTTGTGGTACAAAACTACAATTTACAAAAAAATGTAAATCTCCTTTGACGATCTTCTTCAAGTTGGGAGTAAAATAGCAAGAAAGATGGATTTGACATTGCTCGCTGCTGAATCTGTATCCATATAGTCAGGGCGCCAGATTCTGTATCGTGCACCCACCCATGCCGGAAGGTACAAAAATGCTGAGGACGGATCCTAAGGTAGTTGACCATGCTGAAAACGAGTATCATAGGGCTCATGTTCACCGTTGGGGCGTTTCTGAGATATAGGCCAAAAACAGCAAATTTAGCCTATAACTAAGTATGACGATTCAAGATTTTTTTGCAAGATATTGGGTTGAGGAATCCGCCGTAATGTTATATCATTCGAAAGAGGAGATCTAGTCCTACAAGAATTTGATTTTTAAATTGAAAAAAAACACAATTTTTTTCTCTATTTACTGCAGTTTCAAAATAAGTGCTGTAAAATTTAACTAATATCTCAAAGAAAGGCTAAAAACTCGAAATTTCTTCAAGGTAACAAAATTTTTTTTTATATTAGAAAAGAAAGTTCATTCAACTCCGTACAATTTGAGCTAAAAAGAATATAAACTATTATTATTTTTAAAAGGTCTGAGGATTTTTTTTGTAGTGTATCTGAAATGATCACTAGCCGTATCGTGAAAATGGACATAGTTCATTTTTTCTTCAAAGGGTAGGAATACTTCCAACTTTCTAACTGTTTAAAATTTTTAACTTTTACTTAAAATTAAAATAGGTTTAAAAAAAAATGTTGACTAAAAAAAGTGTTTTTTAGCATGGACGAATATGTTTTCTGGTGTACTAAGGGGTCTGCAATTACCTTTTTGGGAACTGATTTGCCACTGATACGACTGAGCTATTTACTACATGAAAGAATTCTGTAACACAGATGGATTCAGTCGGCGCACTGGAGTTGTCTTACTCGGCCAGCCCGTAAAACTGGGTAATAGTAACTGATTAGGGACCTGTTGTAAACAAAAGTAAAAGGTATCAAATAAAACTTTCAAAAATATTCCTCATTTTCTTCTTCCACGAATTCAGATGGGGCAAGGTCAGACTCCCTGCATGTCCTCCTCGTTCCAAGGCAGGAACACAAGCGGCAGCATCCTTTCATTTTTGAGCAGTGCAGTCTTTCCTACATCTTCCACTTTTGCATCTGCAGTAAGCTTCCAGGCTTGATGCTTCTTTTCAGCTTGAGACGACCGCATCTATTCCCCCTTCAGCCATCTTCCATCCATGGAGGAGTGGATCTGGAATGCTCGGCTGAGCATTCCAGATCGACAAGATTACCCATGTAGCGACTATGGCTCTTCGTATGCATGGCTCGAAGGTGTCGTCAGATGGTGGCAGTCTTCTCATATCTTGTTTCTGGCACCAAATGTAAGCCCTTACACTGGCCAGTGAATTGAATCCGGCCTGTTTACCGGACATTTCAATGACCAGGGATTGTGATAGATCGGAAACTTCTCTAAATGCGTCGACTGAAAGCTTCCCTTCGGCATCCTTGATCCGCTCCGTCACAGACACCATTTTTGAGGCAAAAGTTGGAGACGCCGCGGTGTTTAAGAAAGAACCTTTCCGAAGGCCGAAGAAAAAGTTCGTTGTGTCATACCCTGACAGGCAGTGCACGAACGGTAACATAATCTGCTCCTCTTTAGACAAGTGGACTCCATCCGCCAGCTCGTGTACTGGGATAATGTAAGTCGGGAACTTCAAGAAAAGCTCGCTCAGTCCCTCAGCTTGAAGCTCTTCAAAAAAATGAACAAAGGCTACTGCCCCGTCTGTGTCCTTGGCATGCACAACTATGCTACAAGCGTAACGGCTAGCGTACTTAGCATGTGTCATAAGGCGTTGGTCAGCCTCTTCGTGGCTGGAGGACAAGGATTCCTCGTAGTCACAGCGTTCTGGTAAAGTTGGACTGCAGCCACGCTTAACCAGAGACACTTTGAATCTCTCCTTGAACCCACCTGAGAGAAAAAGGTTGAGTGAGTTCGGAAGCTGATCATCCATCTGCTCCCAGGTTTCATAGAAAATTTCGGGGAGCTGGCTTTTAGACGCTGAGCTTGCAAGTACGGCATCCCATTCTTCAATTGTGCTAAGAGCGGAAATCTGGAGATTTTTCCCTTTCCCTTGTCGTCGGAGTCTGCGTGCTGATTTCAAGGAGATCAACTCTCCGGTGTCCGTGAGCTTCCCAAACAGCCCGTCGTACCGATCTGCGACAATGTGGACTTCAGGAATACCCACTGGAAGATCATTCATTAACGATAGAAGCAATCTTTCCGCGAAGGATTTGACTGTTTCAAACTTGGCAGGCCGATATGACCTTATCTTGGACATTAGGTCAAATGATGTGTCCTGTAGCTGATATTGTTTTTTTTTTATTTCCAAGTCTGGCCAAGCTGCAAGTCCTCCTTTTTTCCTTAGCCAGTTCAACAGCACAGCTTTGTTCCCCGTCCTCATTTTCAAGCCAGAGGATGTCTTGGTTGTTTTTTGCGTAAAATGTTCAAAAATGGATGGAGGGAAAGGAAGAATCTCTTTTGTGAGGATCTTTGCGATTACTTTCTCCTTTCCTTCGCCGTAGCTCAACTGAGCAGTAATGATTCTCTTCAAGACTGTTGCTCCAGAGCTCAGGAGATCGGTTCTAGGGACACTCTTCACTTTCTGAGTTTTTCTCTCTGAAGGAAAAGTTCAGAGTGCAACCTTTATCACATCTACTTTCCTGTTGCACAGAAAGATCTCAACCACCACTTTTCTTTTGTGGCTACGCAAGTAGTATCAGAAACAATCTTCTCATCGTCCACAACTTCTGATTTCACAATATTCACTAGGTCGAGGTCCACACTGCTGAACGGATTGCCACATGTAGTGAAAATGTCTCGAACTCCATCTCGAGAAAGTCGTAATCGCATCGTCGTCGACTGATTGTCTTCGTGATGTTTCAATGTCTCTGTGGCTACGTTGACTACATGGAGGAAACTATTGCTGATGGCAGCGGAAATTTTAAGGTAAGAATCCAAGCTTCATTCTGTCTCTCATCCGTTTGTTCTCCTATTATTCCGGCCGTAGTCTTTGCATCCTTGTTCACTGTATATTCCAGTATCTGATCGGACTAGGTGTCCGTGAACCTGGTGTGCGTTCTCTTTGCTGCGAAGTATCCTTTCATGAACTTCCTGTGTACATCAGGAAGGGTTTGTGGTAAACTTCGCATGCCTGATAGGTACTGTATGAGACATCTTATATACTGAGGATGATCATCCGCCGCCAAGTATGGCAACATCTGAGCAGTTACTGTCAAATGAGACTCTCAGTCAAAGTCTCGTTCGGCATGAATGAATTGCATCGCTATTTCAAGTATTTCCAAGAACTGCCGCCAGAAAGCAAACTTGGGCGACGCATTTCGCAGTGTATCGAAGGCATTCATTATGGGAGCCAAAGTTATTAAGGTATCGTTTGCCTCCTGAAGTTCAGTTCGCGCGTCAGCACCGTTTGCCAATGAAGTCCTAAATAACTCAGTGGCACTACCCAGCTGGTCTAGACGGGATAAGTCTTCTTGTGCTTCGGAGTAATACTCTTCCAAGGACTTCCATTAGAGGGCTAGCAAGACCTCGTACAGTATGCAGTAGGCATTGATAGCTTGGTAGTAGTCTTTCCCTTGAAATGCCTTATCGCAAGTGCCAGAAAGCAGCAGCTTTGCCTGCACAATAATCTCTTTGGGTCCGGAGCTGTCCATTATCTTACTAACTGCCTTGAGATAGTTGAGCAGGAGGTGGAAGCTTCCCATCCGTAGGATTAAGTTTTTGAAGTTATCCGGGTATTTACTTTTCACTCCCTGTGTGATAAATGAAGATATCTAGTGTGACCACCGTATCGTCACATCCGACAGCTTTACTTATCGCAGTGAATGTTCACAGAGATTTTTTGACTGTTGCATGGTTGTATGGTGCTTCATGAAGGAAAGGCAAGTAAAACACGTTGCTTTTAGCAACATTTTCCTTCGAGACTTTACTGCAAATCGTTCGATAGCTTGGTAACGACGGGGGACTTTCTTCTGTGGCAACAAGCTGTGTTGGGCATTCTCTAGCCAGCATTATTGCCTTGTCCAGGTGTCTAAATCCTTTTGGAATCACGATAAGTAAGTTAACAGGAAGGAGTTCTTTCTCGATCATCGTTTTCCTTAAAATATACGATCCCTGACACTTGATTTCAAGTTTTTCTTTCGGTACACATTCAGCTGACCTGTTTCTCTGGCGCTGACAGTATTACAGTATTGACAGTATTCTTGACAGTATTACATCATCACTTCAGGTTCAATGACTTTCTATCTGTCCAGGAATGATTAATTCTACCTGCTGTCACGTGATGAAAAAAAAAACTTCCCGCTAGGTAGCAGGTTACTAAACAAAATTCCTATTATCGGGTACACTCGCTAAAAAAGCTGCAGACCCTTCAGACACAATATTTTAAACTTTTTTCTTAGCTGAATGTGTTCAAAATTAAACGGGCTTTCTTTTTTAATATAAAAAAACACTTTATCTTCAAAAAATTCGAGTTTTTAGCTTTTCTATTAGAAATTTGTTGACAAAAATCTGAATTTTTTTAAAACTGCAGTAAAAAGTGTGCTATTTTTTTTTATTTTTTTTTACAAACAAAAATCATATTCGTGTAGTCTCAAATCTCTCCTTTCAGCTGATATGAGAATACGTTGGATTTGACCAATCTTATTTGTAAAAAAAATGTTTAGAATCGTCGAACCCCATTATAGACCAAATTTGGTGTTTTTGGCCTATATCTCAGAAACGCCCCAACGACGAACATGCGCCCTATGATATTCGTTTTCAGCAGGATCGACTACCCTGGGATCCACCCTTAACATTTTTCTACCTTCCGGCATGGGTACTTATCGAAATAAGCGAGATACAGAATCTGGCGCTCTGACTAATAGATGCAAGTGCCGCGACAGTCCCTGTGATTTAGCCACGTTAGAATCATGCCAGTTTGTTGGAACCACACACACACGACGAAGTTTAAGTAGTCAATGCAGGACATGCTTCGCCAGCAACTACTGCCCCTTCTGAGAGGGTATTTTCTAAGGCTAGTCAGTTAATCACTGAAAGGCGGATTTGATCCTCAGGGAAAACATCGACACAGTGCTGTTTTTGAATAACCAAAAATTGCCAGTAGTTAAATTTCCTTTGTCTTCAGCCCAAGTAGTTTTAAATCTGAATTTTCAAGACATTCATTTGTATAATCAAAAGCTTTTTTTTATATTTTGTATTCTGTGTTTCCAATCCATCTTATTAGTAAGGAGAATACTTACTTTTCGACTATTCCACTTCCAAATTTTAAAATCTACTTATTTTTTAAATCTAAAAAGATCTCACATAAGATCACAGATTACATCACTAAGATCTCACATCTTATGGCGTTTTTTTTTTCTTCAAACGTCTTACATCATTCTGCTCTGATCGGCGGTCTAAGAACAGTGATGAGTATATCCAGATAATTCTGCATATACAGGGTCAATATCTGAAGAAACCAGAAACCAGATAATTCTGCATATACAGGATCAATATCTGGAGAATTGAGACAGTTCGGTGAAATAATAAAAGGCTATGAACACATGGAAGAAATGGATAAAACGCGTAAATGGCTAGGGATATAGATTTGATCACATGTTCAATTTCAGGAAGAAGCTCCACCTGATATAGTATTTTAAACCTATTTAGATTACTTTAATCTTTCTGTTTATTTGATCAAGTAAAGAAAGAGCTTTTAAACAACTTCGAAACTGAAGCAATTTGCAACCTAAATGCTACTACGAGTTTACCTTAAGGAAGTTTAGGGAGCTTACCTTGATCTCCTTCGCGTATTACATATTTGTCTGCATCAAAGTTACAAGGGTACATGAAATCAACAATCTCACGGACCTGACCGGTATCCAAATTCTTAAGGAAATCATTTTCTTGTAGTGCATCTTTAATTAGCAGCTTTGTTCTGAAAAAAAAACTCATATTTAATAGAGTTTAAAAACTAATAAAGGATGAAAACATGTTTCCAAAATCAAACCATAACTTCCGCCGGTATTCTTAGATGAATCTCTTGGTTCCTTCGTCCCATCTTTATGGACAAGTAGACTGCAGTAAAGCAAAAGACTTATGTTTCTTTCGCCCTGCTAAAAAGTTGATGGCGAGAAGGGGTGTGATGCAGGGGCTACCCGGCAACGTCAATTATAAAAACTTCAGGGGACGGGGAATGGATTTCACAGTGTCAATGTTGACGCCACCAGGGCTTCCAGGGTGCCAATTAGGGAGAGCCTAGGTTTTTGAAAAATACAATTTCGTCTTGTTTTTTCGTTAGAAAAAAATTGCCCACCTAGGTTTCGGAAAACACAATTTGTTTATATCTTCATTAGACAAAAAAAAAGAGATAAAATCCTAGCCCTTCCTATATTGTTGGTAATTGACACTTTTGGGGACCACGGACCTACTTTGCAACTCCAAACATGCAGAGTAGAATCCTTATAGATTTCCAATTTAAAGAGAATGCTGCCTGCCTAGCTTCTGGTAGCAACAGTAGCTTGAATTTAGTGAAGAGCAAATCACGGCCCATCGTAGCCGAATTTTTAAAGAAACTGCCAAAGGATAAATATTTTTCATGGAATCTGCTAAAAGTTGCCAGTGGGAAAGGACTAAGTGTGGCTTGGATGTTTGACGCGCATTCATTATTTGATCTTTTTGCGATATGTATCACAACAATGAAGTTGTCGACCCCATAAAATTATCAATATGGCGCATCTTATGAATGTTTTCTGTAACAAATAGCTGATGCCATATTTTTTTTTTATTAGCTCATCAAGAAATATTGGTCAGCTTTAAAAGAATCAATCCATCTGTCTTGGTTAAAAAGTTACTTTTTTGCCACGGCCAACTACCTAATATCATTACTAAGACAGGAGCAAAGGCTGTGCTCCTTCACTGAATAAAGGAATATTAAGTTTTAGGTGGTACATGTGATATCCTTTTTTCTACCAATGTTCGAAACACAGATATGCTTAACTGAAATAAGGATTAGAAATGGCTAGTGACAGTAGATGGCATCACACCAGCAACTATGGAATAAAGCGCCTTGTTGAATCTCAAAATTACTTTATTTGGCGATGGGGTAAGGAAACCGTCATACGTCTCAAGCGCTTCTTGATTTTATTTTAACTGCAACTTGAAACTGGTGCCTTCCTCCTTGCCTTTAAGAACGGAGCTTTCCAATCGAAAGCAGAAACTTGACTCAAAGCAACAAAAGTGGAACAACTTCAAATGATCTTCTCTGACATAGACTATAATTAAACTTTAAAAACCTAGTTTTTCAGATGAGAGTGAAGAGTGATATTAAAACTCAAAGCGAATAGAAAATATACTGTTGATCAAGCTAAACACTATTTAAATTTGAGCGTACAAAGGGTTGGGGTCTGAAATAGGACCAGGTGGCAACATTCATTGCCTACCGGATAGTTTCTATTCGTTTGTAGTTTTAATGTCATTTTATACGTTCGTTCGAAAAACTTGTTTATTTACTTTTATTTCAGTTCGTTTTTTAGTGCTATGCTCGACCTATCCAACATCTTTTAATTTTATTTTAAATAATGTACACAAGAAACACCGCTCCTCACTAGGTCCCCACTATTGCGGTTACACTGACTGTTATTGTGTAAAAGGACACATTTCAAAATCCGTTTTAGGCTATCGAAATATTTTCAATTTTTATAGTGGTAGGTACATTCTCATGGTTCCAAAATTACTCTGCACGAACCAGTCACGTTTCTAGCTTAATTAGTTTAGCTTGTTTTTAAGTGTACACACACACATACACACGTACATACAAGAACATACACACACGCACACACATCGGTTCTTTTCCCTCATTCTCAGTTCCTTCACCCATACTTTCTCTGACTCTTTTCAATTACGTGTCGATTGGATCTTTGAATACAATTTTGTGAAATTTAAGCAAAAGTAGCGGGTAGAATTTCAGCTTGACACATCTAGATTACACAGACATGTAGATTTTCTTGTGTCGAACTCAGACTCAGCCCACCAAATTCTTGACGTAGCGGACCATTTCTCAGCCTACCTTGCCCTACATATAAGTAGGAAAAAAAAAGTTCCTCATCTGAGTGTCACAACAGACTATCGACTTGCCCTCTTAACTTCTCGAAAAAGTTGACAGTTTTGTTTATCTGTGAGTCGAGGTAATTTCCACGGAAGGGTTTGATCAAGATTTCAGTAGAAGAATATGTAGAGCTCAGAAAGTATTCGCTCTGCTCGGCAAGCATCTCTGGATACGCTGAAATACAATCTTACGAATAGGTTAAACATATATAAGTCGATAGTGAAGTCAATCAAGCCTTATGGTGTTGAATCGTAGCTCATCAAGGCAGTTCAGAGGCGTGCTCAGGAGATTTTCAACCACCATGGCCTACCATCGATCTTACGTATCCAGATGACAGAATCTCAAGCATCGTCAAACTCTGCCAACACCGTTATCTTGAAAACGCATTACCCGGCTCTTAGGACCGCTTCAATAAACAGACACTGCTTACTGAACCCTTGACAACATGGTAGAGGAAGACAAGGAGCCAACTAAAGAAACATTGATCGACACAAGTTAAAAAGATTCAGCCCCAGCTGGAGATCTCTACAAATTTTGACAGAACTGGGACAAATACTGGACGAAGTTCGCTGAAGACAGTGGTGGATCCAGGGGACCAGGAGGACCCCGTCCCCCCCACCCCCAAGATTTTTTATTTCGTCCTCTTTCCTTGTTTTTTCACTCTTTTTTATAATAAATTTGTCAATTTGGTCAATCATTGGTACCTTTGTCACATTGCCCTCCCCCCCAATATTTTGCTCATTGACACTCTTGTCACAATGGGCCTCCTCCAAGATCTTGCTCTAGATCCGCCCCTGGCTGCAGACTTGTTACAAGACCGACCATTGTAGAAGAGCCTCATTCAAAAACTTTCTTCAGATGCCAGTTAAGGTGGAAACGCTTGGTCATGGTGCACGTACAAGTAGAAGAACACACAAACTTGATTTTATATAAAGATTTTTCGTTCTGGCAAATTTATGAGGGCTAAAGGCATCCAATGCCGGCATTGGATCGCAAGGATCCAATGCCGGAACTGGCAACTGTAGCAAGCAAAGGGAGTGGGTTTCTGGTATATACAATTTCATAATAATCTTAGAACTGCGAGAATGATTATAAACAATAAAAATACCCCCCCCCCCAAAAAAAAGAGTAAGAACCAGAAAACTCTACTTAGAACGATGCCATAAGTACCTAATGCGCGGACCGATCTTATCGACCATAGAGAGAGGGAGAAAATAATAAAAAGCTCACGGAGTGGTATTTAGCATAATTAAAATCGCAAAAAGCAATGCTTGAACTTTGAAAATGTACAGAAAATGAACAGGTAGTATCCCATAGTCATTGATAGACTACTTATCTTCAAATATCTTCAGAATAGTTGCCTTTAGATTCGTTGACTTGATTCTAGCCCTTCTAATGTCCAGAACAAGCAATTTTGTTTATTGGGTAAGGGACAATACCTCATTAAAGCAATCTTTCAGCGTGGAAACACAATCAAACTCTATTACATTCATTAGAAACTCCCTAAATAATTTGAAGTCCAAGGGTTTTTGTAGACAGCAAAACTTACTTAATATGGTAAAAAAAAAGGTGCATGCACGAGACTTGTATCGGGGCTGGTGATAGAATATCCCCCGATAAAACCGAAGAAATAGGACACATAAAAATAATCTTTTGAATCTTGATGCTTCCGGGAGGGATTACTTCACCCTTCCTGCGTACTTGTCTGACTAAAAAGCCAGCTTCCAGAAGTACTAAAATCTGGATGCTGTACTTGCGTCCTTGTTAGAATCAGCAGTTACAAATACACTTCTACAGCAATAAATGGTTACATTGATAGACAGTAAATTAATGTGAAGTCTTCTATCGCCATATGCATTTATATATAATGCCGAAGCAGATAATTAACATGAATAAAAGGAGCTCATTGAAGATAAGACAGTGTCTAATGAATAATACAATCGACGGTTAAATAGTAAGTAATAAAATGTAATGACGCAGATATCGCCCTATCCTGACGATAAGAGGACAAATGATCAGCAATATTAGATCGAGCTATTCGGGTCAGACTTTTTGCTGAATCAACTAGTGAAAAGTAGTGAAGTGCGTGCGCCTATATTCCGTACACCTATAAACACCTTTCCCAGCAAAACAAATTGAGACTCAGGGACAAGTCTTGAAGTACGAGGCGTTTTAAGACAAATGTGTTACCAAGGCCGTATCCATGTAGAATTCAGGGTTGGAATCCCCCCCCGAATTTTTGTCTGAATCGTAAAAACGTAACACAAATGCATATAAACAAATTTTTAGTTCGTTGTTTTAAGTTTTTTTTGTTCCCCCCCCCCTCCTGAACAAAATCCTGGATGTGCGCTTGTGTGTTGTCACCAACTATTATTTTTTTTATTTGCTTATATAAAACCATGATCAATCTTAATGACGTAAATGACAATGGAATAATATAATGGAAAGAATTAATTTGAAATAGTAGACCCAAGAAGGACTATACTTGCTTCTCCGAGTTCATATAAAGCTTTCCCGATTGTTTGGAATTCGATTATTTTAGGAAGTAGAAATGTATGCACATTCTACAACTAAAAATTCTATAAGACAAAAATTGGCTGTTTACCAACGGCAAATACGGCACAGAAGAAAACTCTGAAGATACCGCCATTTATAAATTGACGGACTCTAACAGAGCGTGTTTACTTGAATAGCAATATGTGACGAATAAGTCAAACGGAACCCGTCATCAAAAGCTACAAGCATTGCGGATGTTTGTTTTGCTTCCAGTTCTACAGCTCCAAAAATAAGAATTTCTCATTCACATTTTCAGTTTAACACGAAGAGGTGGCAAAGACTCAAGCGATTTTATTGTCAAACACCTTACACGGTCATGCCAATCAGTGGCAGTTCCTGTTACAATAAAAGATAGCTAAACATATAATAATTATAGTCATCGCCATACAAATTTAGTTTCTGTCGAGTTTGGTCGAACTCTAGTAACCTCTTGCTGGTATCTATAAAAATCATCCCCCATCTATCAGTCGGATCGCAGTTGGCCTTATTTCAGTCAAGTTGTGGTTCCAAACTTTATACGCATAAGCTTCAGGGAGACTTTTCTTGTCAAACAGTTCGTGGTAACGAACTGTAAGAAGCGACCCGGCTCAATAGTAACCGAAACTCTAAGAAACGGCATTTTGTATACCAATAGACACATCAAAAGAATCAAATTTTTATGCTGATTTCAAAATGTAAGTTATATCAATTTTAGTTTTACCCATCAAAAGTTACGCGCCTGAGAAAATTTGCCTTATTTTCGAAAAAAGGGGAAAACACCGCCTAAAAGTCATAGAACTTTAATGAAAATCACACCATCAAATTCAGCGTATCAGAGAACCCTACTTTAGAAGTTTCAAGCTCCTATCTGCAAAAATGTGGAATTTTGTATTTTTTGCCAGAAGAAAGATCACGGATGCGTGTTTATTTTATTATTTCCCCTCCCCCCCTCCCCAGGGGTGATCTATGGAACCAGTGGTCCTAGAATATCGCGGGAGGGCTCGTTCAAACTGAAATTAAAAGTTCTAGTGGCCTTTTTAAGTGACAAAAAAAACGAAGGGCAACTAGGCCCCCTCCCACGCTCATTTTTTCCCCAAAGTCATCCGATCAAAATTCTGAGACATCCATTTTGTTCAGCATGGTTGAAAAAAAAACTATGTCTTTGAGGATGAATTAATCCCCCCACAGTCCCCGGGGGAAGGTCTGCAAGTTATGAACTTTGCCCAATGTTCAAATATAGTATTGGTTATTGGGAAGTATACAGAAGTTTTCAGGGGGGATTTTTTTAGTAGTTGGGGGTAGGGGGGGTTTATCGGGTGTCACGTGGGAGGATCATTCCATGTAGGAAGTTTTCATGGTGGGAGGGGCATTGCTATGAAGAGGGCGCCGGATTTCCCATCATTATTTAAAAAAGATCAGAAATTAAATAATAAAAAAAACAAATTTCAACTGAAAGTAAGGAGCAACATCAAAATTTAAAACGAACAGAAATTAATACGTACCAAACAAGTACCAATACAAGTACCCAATTTTGACCAAAATTGATGCTATACAGCACAAAAAGGCAGCTCCTAAACCAAATAATTTTCGAAGGGCTGGTAACAAGCATGTAAATTTTCTGTTTTTCAAGGGAAGCTATCCCATACCAACATTTAGCCCTTGAAATATCCTTTTGGAAACTCCTCCAAATAATGTTTACTGACCTTTTTCTTAGGCTAATAGTTTCTGTGCAACTAGGCCTAAGCAATACTAGAATGAATAAAGTATTAAATGAGTTAAATCTGTAAATAAAACTTTCAATCATTGTCTGTAATTAAAGTCATTATGTGTGAACTTCTTGCCTACATGTTAATGAGCGAATGCATCACAGCACGGCATTATATCTATAGAAGCTAGGATGTTTTATACATAGCTTTTCTATAGTTTTAAAAAGCTCAGTGTCACATAATTTTCTCAAACTAATATTTAGGTAAACAAATGTTAATGTTCTGCGCAAAATTGCCAAACACTATTTTTGGCCTTTTTTGTTGTATTTTTTGTATGTTGTACCTTCTTTCCTGACCGATACACCTTTTGTTGCATTATCAATGTAAGCTAACCGTTCTTTGTTCTATCTTTTCTTCAAGTGTAAATATGGACTCATTACTTAAGTTCGAGAAGGAACGGAGTTATTTGGACGGAGGAGGAGAGTATATTCCAAGGTACCATTTTGCTTGCGCCCCCGTACCAAACAGGTTTTTTCTGGTAGTCCTGTCTACAGGTCATCACACTCTTTGCCAGGGAATGACGCAATTTCAAAAGTTCAGTCTAGCAGTCATCACACTCTTTGCCAAGAGGATTTGCGTAATTTCAAAGTTCAATGTCTTTTTTTAGCGATAAACCAAAAAAAACCGATATCTCCTTTTACTCCGCCAATTAATGAAATTTACGCCAATTTACTCCGCCCTTAAAAAATGAAATAAAGCTGTCGACTTTGCATATCTCTCCTGATTGGCCCCTAAAAAACCAGTCTTGTTGAAAACGTGGAGTTTTCGTACTGCTCACTTTTTGCAATGTGTAGGAACCAGTGGGGAATCCCCGCTCGTTTGGAAAGGTGCCAAGGACTTCGCAGTTGACCTTTACCTCCCCCCTCCTATTTTCCGAGGGGTGTTGACATACTGACGGCATTGTGACACTTTGGTGATATGATTCCTACCCGCAATGATTTCCAAGGGTATGCATTTTGTTCTCATCAATATATTTCGATAGAACATCTAATGCTGACCGAAGTTTATTTATATGGAGAATATTTACTTTTCCAGCAAAACACAGCTGTTCCTCCTGCTTAAATTTGCTTAATGATATCACATATCTAGCATACATAGTGTCCCATTCAAGACATAGTCTACAACCAGCAGTTATTTCCACAGCTACATTAGGTACTCGTATATCGTTGCTGCTGCTGCTGTCGGTTCCATCATTAATCTCCAATAGTGTAAATGCACCACTCATTTTTTTTCTCCACTAATATCCTCTCAAATAAAAACTATTCTCTTTGAATCCAATTCTCTTACTAATATGAATTGTAGTGAAAACCATTCCTTTTATTCAAATCCTAATCACCAATCAAGTCATACACGTTCCTCTTGGCAAAGAGTGTGATGACCTGTAGAATAGGACTACCAGAAAAAACCTGTTTGGTACGGGGGCGTTGGCAAATCGCTACGAGCTAGCATTGTACGTACATTGGCCTCTAAAAAGAAAGGAAAGAATTTTAAAAGGAAACGACTTCTTCAGGCGGGCGGTAGCTTTTTCACACTTTTACTGCCAATAATTGCAGGACTTGTAAACAGTTTTCTCTAGAGAATGGCAAAACCCTATAAATTGACTCCAATAGAACTCTCTCTCTCACCCGTCGAACACTTTGAGGACAATCTGAGTAAATTCCTCGACAATGAAACTATTGATGATGATAAAAAACTGATTTTACTTCAAGATGCACTTCGTCGAGTGGACAAACACTATCGATCAAAGCCCACTGCTGCTGATCCCAAAAAAGAATCATCTCCTCAAGAGTCTCCTGCTGCTGTTGCTGGAACACAATTAAAGAAGGAGGAATTGGATTCAATTGTATTGAAAATTGGAAATCTAATGCCCCACTCATATCGTGAACAAAGTAAACGACTCCTAATCTATCTCTTGGAAAGTGGTCAAATTCAAGCTGAGAGCAATGGGGAAAGGATTATAATTCAGGGCAAGAGCTATAATCTACTTGATTTAATGTATGACATGGTTACAAATCGTAAAGGACTATTATCATTTGACACTCATCTATACAACTTTCTAAATACATTAA
>JAQQPU010014880.1:5723-22065 GCA_029168905.1 Artemia sp. Kazakhstan ARC1039
TAGAGATTAACAGAATCCGGAATCTTCATAAAAGAAGATCCCCTTCACCTTGCATATGTTTCTATCAAAAGATGATACTAGTTTACTTTTTTGCTGCACAACGCCATATGGCAGAATCCAATGACACCAAACTGACAGATTTATTTCTATTTAAGATTTTAATTAACTGTGTTTACTAAATGCATACGCACAAATGACATTCTAGTCTTTAGACTAGATTATTACTTGTGATAATTTCTTTTTGTTTGACTTGAATGTCTGTTCGTTTTAATTAGCTATTTTAATTTGTGTTCATCTATGGTTTCATTTATTCGTTTATAGAAGTCCCTATTGGTTCTAGGTTTGAATTATTATGTAATATTACCTCTGCTCCTTTTAGGTTTTAATACTACTCTTTATGTGTTCTTTAAAAAATACTTATTAGATTTTTTTTAATTAGTCTTGGTTTGTTTTTTGATTGACACGGTTTCGTTACGCGTCAATTGTAGGAATACTCGAACAAAATTCAAAGGATATTAGTAAAATCAGATCCAATTTCCAGTTTTAAGAATTAAAATTCGAATATTCAGTCAAAATTTTCGATCAGCCGTAGTTTAGTGTAATACCTATTTAACTATTAAAAAACTCGGGGTCGATTTTCAATCGTAAGAATTGAACATCTGCATAATTTTTGCTTTTCTATGGAATTGAACCTAAACTGACCCCAATCCTGTGGAAACCCTTGGACATAGATGTATTTTCTTCAATTATACTTGCAGCAGCAGCTACATTTTTTGTTGGAAAACTGATATATTTTGATCAAAGTGTTGGTAACGCAGGAAGTGTCTCCTTTTGTATCACTGGGTCATCATGATCGCAGACAGACGACTAAGAGCTCACGTGAAAGCTAATGTTAATTGTGATATAGTCTTAGTAAGTCGTCACTGATCGCGCCAAGTTTCACTTTGGCTGCTATTCCCAAAATGGAGTGGATTAGAAAAGTGTTGTGTACCTCTTAAAAAAAGTACTATTAAGGAATATAAACTCTATTGGGCATATGAGGCAGCAAGGATGACACTCTATGAGGCTAGAGGTTCATCTATCAACTAATATTTGAAATATTCGTAAAATTACAGAGGAACGAAGTACAAAATTGAAATTGCCATAGTCACAACCCATAACACAAGATTTACAGTCCCCAAACTTGAAAGATAAGCAATCACATTTTGATGCAGTGCAAAATAAAACATAAGATACCTTATTAATCTTGTCCTAAAATAATGACATTTAATATCTCAGTACAGATGGTAGAGAGCTAGCTTAGTATGTGACTGATACGATACGGGATCAAAACTCCGCAATGGCGTTTTTCTCTCTTTTTTTTTATGCGAAGAATGTGGAATCGAAGAACTGAATGTGTACATTTATTAATAAGTAGCAAATAAAGTATTATTTTAATCAATCAGACTGGGGTATACATTTGTTCCTGGGTGAAGAAATTTTGATACATAATCCAAAATTGTTTAACTTTGATCATAAGATGTAGCTTACACACCTTTGCTTAGAATGATTTTATGTAAAGGAAATAAATTTGTAACTAATAGCTAATCCATTAACTCCAATTGATAGACATTGAAAGAAAATCCGTGACACATCCATGTGATCAAGAAGCTACTTCTGCTACTACTAACAACTCACAGCAGTACCAAGCCGCCTGAGGCCAACACGGCTATGTATGCTCCTTCTTCATTCCAATCTACTCAAAGCCTCCCTCTTTACACTCTCCCAAGAAGAAAGTTATAGTGTAATTCTTTCTATTCTGCAGTACTTCTCAGAAATCTTTTACTGATAATACACAGCTGAACCCCTTGAATAGTTGTGGATTAATCCTATATAATTCTTACGAATAATTGTCAACCAACATATATTTGCGGAAAGGTTTGAACGAGGTAAAATGTTCAATGCTAAATTTTTAGCAAAAACTCACTTGGCCCATTTTTGTATTGTCAACAATTTAGAAAACAAATATTTGTCAGGTTTATAGGGTATTTTTAAGAGAAAGCAAGAAACGAGCCAGAATTCACAAAAGGAATAATTTTTCCTGGTCAAGTCAGTAACAAAGTTAAGCCTTAAAATGAAGAAAAACTGCTGTTTCTCGGCATATTAAACATAGGCAATCTGAATCAACATGGGTGTATCTATAAAGCTTACGCGAATGAACTGACCAACGATAGTAGGCTACTCACATTTTGTAGGATAAAGGAAAAATAATGCTTTGCATAAGACATTTGAGAAAGAGAGAAAAGAGAGAAGAGAGACGGAGAGAGAAAGAGAGGCAAGAGAGAAATAGACAGATAAAGAGAACAAGAAACACAGCCAATAGCTTAATAAGCTAGTAATATTAATAGTAACCTAAACATGACACAAGTATTTAAAAAAATATATTCTATTTCCATATACCAACATAATTAAATAAGAAAAGGAAATACCATATACATAGGTGATCCACAGAGGGTAGCAGCCATCACACCATCACTAAGAAACCTTGCAAATCCGAAATCAGCTGGAAGAATAAAGATAGATTAGAAGACATGAATGAATAAACGATAAGGTATCCACCCCCCAATCTCTAAAAAAATGCACGTAAGTAAAAATTTCCTCTAACCAATTGTAAAAGTTACCTTTATCTGTGGGTTTATAATGGATCTGGCATGATTTGGAAAATTACCTGCCAACTGGAGGCCTAAAAAACAGTTAGCCTAAATTCAGCTGGAAATTACCTGCCAATCTCAAACTGTTAGCCTAAAAACAACCTCTCGGAAGAATGCTTAGACATTACCCTGCCCCCGCAAAATTGGCTGCATACACCTATGATACAAGATATGCAAGTGTTATCAAGCAGCCTTGAAAAGGTATAGTCATCAGAACAAATTTTCCTCATGAGGGGGTAAGGCTGTAGGATAAGGCTTTGTTATATTGATTTATTATATCCAGAGCTGGTTAGTTGTTGAAAGTACAGAGGGATTCTTTTTTGTATATGAACCTGACTGTCACTCCTATGACGCTTTTCAACAAAAACTTCTTCAAAGCCAAGATATTCGTTAACACATTTTATGAAATCAATTCAAGAAATATCTGTTAATAGGTTACCCCCCCCCCCCCCAAGGAAAAGATAACTTAAATCAAACAGAAATAGTCTTGTAATAAGACAAGTAATAAGACAAACTTAATACGAATAGGAAATACCATGAATGAATAGAAGATACCTAAAACACACGTAAACTAAAATTAGTAGTCAAGTCTATGATTGCTGCAGCTCGTCCAATTTCAAGCAGATCTGGGTACTTCCACACAGAAGGCACAAGGGGCTTAAAAATACAGTAAAACTCTTAAAATCTGCCCTTTCAGTTCAACTGCCGTATGGTTTTTGCCCTATAATTTTAAAGTAGATTCAAGCAATTTCCTGATAACGAATGGGAAGGAGCCTCTTTAAGTCATCATTCTCATATTCAATTAGCTCAAGATGATTGCCCCAAAATGTTCAAGTATAAGTTTTAAAATAAACTTCCTGTCTTTCTAATGAAAACGTGGTAATGGAGTGGTAATAGGTTGTGTGGGCCACGGGCCCAGTTTGTGCCTCTAACTATACAGATTAAAATATTTGGTTGATTTAGGTTCGAACAAGTATTGGACCTGACTGCTAAAAAGTCGGCAGTTGGATGATCTGTTTGGAACCAAAATTTCATAATCTGTACGATGTTTTCGTGCGACGGTTAAAACAGAAAAAGCAATTATTCGGTGAAGCTCTTCTTACCAAACAAACTTTCCTAACCTAGGGATTGTGTACCAGATCCAACAATAATTTGCGAATAAATCAATACACGATAGCTGCCAATTTTGAAAATGAAGAATTACCATCTCCACAAAAGTGGGTAGGGCCACTCTCCCTTTCCACTTTTAATTGCTAGATACTTCTCTTTGCCGACCAACGCAATGAACCTGCTCTGTGTTTTCTTATTCTACTATGATCAACCAGGACGTGAGAGCTTACTTAGCGGTAGCCTACTTCCGAATTTTAGCAAATACCCGTATTATATCTGTTCAAAGTCCATTAAAAAAAAATTTGTACCTTACCTAAAAAAGAAGGGATTGGGGCAAATTTTGATTAAAAATCACAGGAGAATTTTGGCCCCTCCGGAAATGTTGTTACAAAACATAATAAATATAGCACATATAAATTAGGAAAACTACCGCTAAAGAGCGTATTTTGATAGAAGGGAATTTTCTTCACACTTGCCACTTATCAGAGGATACAAAATTTCAGAGGATACTTTCTTGACCAAAAAGTTGAGCAACGTGTGAAAATGTAAGAAAGATAGCTATGTTTGACTAAAAATCTGTTTTTAAAGCTTATGATTGTATTACTGTTCAGGCAAGCATAAAAAAGAGGGACCCACCATCTTTGTAATGTCAAATATTTTACGAACATCATTAATTTGTCTTAATTTCATTAATTTGTCTTATTTTTCATTAATTTGTCTTATTTTTCATTAATTTGTCTTATTTTTCATTAATCTGTCTTATTTTTCATTAATTTGTCTTCTTTTTCATTAATTTGTTTTGTTTTTCATATGCTTCGTTTGCTCAACATGATTTTTCAAATTACTTAACCACCCCCACCCCTTACATAAGACAGATTCCTGATTAGAAACTTCTGATTGTTTAATGTGAAAGCTACACGTAGGCTTAAAAAAAGCTAACGCAGAAACAGTATCATACCATTGAGCAGGACCCTCTAAGAGGAGAGAACCAGGAGTAAAAAAAAAAAAAAAAAAAAAAAAAAAAACCATGCCTCTTCTCATACACAATCGCACGACCGTCGGGTAACTCATTAAGTCAGTTTTGGGATTGTGTTCACACTAGCCAGTCTCATAAGCCAGCCTAGCATTTCATTAACACTTGCATTTGGCATTTTCTTGAAGCTAAAGAACATCTTATGGCAAAACACCTCTTATGTGAAACAAATTTAGTATAGCCAAAAGTTCCAAATTTGAATAGAACATTCAGTTCTTGTGTTCTCAAGATGTCTTCATTTTCAAGATACAAGATTATTTATTAAAAAGACACGAACAAAAACTTTCCGCCAGATCTTCCGCCAAAAGCCAAAATGGTCTGGAACGCAGAGGACCACAAACAACAATTAGACAAAAACTACTTAAAAAGAATAACAAGGGCGCAAGGGCGTAGTAGATTCAAAATTATCTAAAAGAGTGAACTAGTGGAACAGGAAAAAAAACTAACAAATTTATTTAAGCAACCTTTTATTGACCTTTCGAGGACCCCAAGGTAGTAGCATTGTCTTGGCACTGAAAGGTCGTGAGTTCTATACCATACTGCACGTATACAGAGGATAAAACACGACACCATGGGAGGTTTTTGAAACAAGAAATAAATATGGATTACGTTGAGTTGGAAGATTGGAAGTAGAGCAGAATTGAAGCTGGATGACAGAAGAAGATAGAAATAGACCGCAAAGGTACTTGAATTTGTGATTCCACGCTAAATGGATAAAAAAAAAAAACAAAAAACAATAGGCCATCTTACCAATTTTCAACTTGATTTCAAGAGGTTGAGGCAGAGTTCGTGACTGCGTAGTATGACTGAGTAGGATATTCTGAGGTTTCAGGTCTCGATGCACAATCCCCTTACCATTGAGTGCCTTCATAGCATCAGCTGAAAAAGAAAAGTTTTGAATATAAAAAGAACAAAGGGGAAAAACACATATTTGCTCAAACTAACGAGCTTCCTGGAGACATTTTTCTTCAAAAAGAAACTAAAAACCAGCACGTTTTGAATCATAAGGCACTAGTCGAAGCTGGCTCATATGCAAGGATTAATTTTAGGGCATTGCAATATTTTAAGGGGGGTCAAATACATCAAAACAACAGAAAAGCAAACTATATGAAAATTTGAGAAAATCATGAGATCTGAAGGGAAGAGGTCAAGGTTGTGGGCCCAAAGCATACCCGCTTCCCTCCATATCTACCTGAGTCAGAGAGAATTATTTGGAAGCATTTTGCGAGAGTTTAATAGTCTATTAAGTTACTTGCGGTTTTAGGGCTACATGAAATTTCGAGTTTCTAGCCTTAATAATGTAGCAACTAATTCAATAAACACCCAAACAGAAACTCAAGTTTTATATATTTGCATAACAAATGAATTGTAACTCAGAATCTTTATGTAGTCTACAAACAAATAAAGGACCACGGGTTATTTACTGATTAAATACGTTACAACGGATTATGTACTTTGATAAAAGTATTCCTTTTTGTAATTAATTTTGAGAAACATTTCCCAAAAATCGCCAAGAGAAAGACCCTCAAAAACCCTCATTAAAACCTAAAAAGAGCAGAAATATTCATGTAGTGACTCAAATCTAAAACGAACAAAAATTTAAGTGAATAATCACATTAAAGACAAAAGATAACATACTGCTTTGGATAAATATATAAATCCTAAAACCAAACATAATTACAATGAAAATAAGGTCGAACTTTAAAACGAACAGAAAAGACCACGAATAATAGTAAGGCTACGACCCCCCCCCCCCCTCTAGACCTCCTACAGGGAAGAACATCATTCGTGCTTTGATGAAAACTAATCATATTTCGAGCAGTAGGCCTATTTCATTTTTGTTTGTCATAACAGCACTAACAACAAAATATTCTCACAAGGCTAATCAAAATTTACAAATAATAAGAGGTAGGGCTACTGCAAATAGGAGTCGGACAACTGCCTCACCCTCTCAAACCCTCCAAGGAACTTATGTGTCATTTACACTTCACTGAAAGTGACATATATTTTGAACAGTGGGGTGTTGTTTAAACATTGTGCTTTTCTTTCAACAACAACAACAAAAATAAAACTCCATAATAATCAAGATTGCAAGAGGAAGTAGACTGCTGGTCTAAAATTTACTGATACTAATTCGCGAGTTCTCAGCATTTTTTTTAAATTATTATTATTATCATTCATCCATGTTATAATGGCAAAAGCACAACTGTTTAAATACGTTTTGTTTTCAGCAAAGCACAAATGACACTCTAGCCCAGGGGTGGCTAACCCGCGGACCGCATGCGGCCCGCCATAAACATTTTTGCGGCCCGCGAGATTAATCACACTTTTATATTCTGCGCCCTCATGATGCGCGCACATCTTGGAACATCACAGATTCGATGTTTCACTCTTAACAATGTTGTTTATCGATGTATATAGTAGATACATAAGCGTCAGGTTTGTGCATTTTATGGTAAAAACATGAAATTTGGCAGACATGTGCAGAAAAATATGGGAATCTGACTGGGGGGGGGGGAGAACCACATTTTCCGACGCAATTATCGTGCCTTTTTGCGTTTTTCCGCGCGGGAAAAATAGCTGACTTTCAGAGTAGGAAATTTTTCTGATCTTAGGGTCGTTTCTGACTAATTTGTCTCTCCTGATCCTAAAAATGTGCTTACCGTTTTCGTCCGACTCTTGGTTACTGAGTTATCATCATTTTTATCACTACGATCCATGCACTTCTGAGTAATTTCCGCTTTCTGAGTTTTTATTTTCATCGTAATCGCATAGAAACTGGTGAACATGTTACGGAAAATGTGAAGAATTGACTAAATCGCAAATTCAAATCTGTCTCCGCGGTTCCGGGCTACTTTGCAATTTTCCACGCGAAGAAAAAAAAACACGAATTTTGAGAAAAAGCGACGACCGAGTTAAGATCACTTTTCTGACTAATTCGAGTCTCTCGATTCCAAAAAGGTGGTTATTTTTGCAATCAGATTCTTGGTTCAGAATTTACCAGTTTCCACGGTTTCTATGCCATATTCTAACAAGAAGTCATACCCTCCCTATAACATTCCGAAGGAGATCATACGTTTTTGACTGTAAGTAATTAATTACCGTTTCAGATCTCCTCAAAAAGCTTTCGGTAAAAAGATCATTTACTCAACTCAAACAGCTTGACTTAAGGAACTCCGGACGTAAGAAGCATACTATTACTCGTATGATGATAAAATGTAGAAAACTAAACCACTTCAGGTATTTAAAAATAGTTAAACAATCACATGTATCATAGGAATAATTAAATAAAAAACACAAGTTTTTTTAACTGAAAGTAAGGAACGACGTTAAAATTTAAAACGACAGAAATTATTCCGTATATGAAAGGGGCTGCCCCCTCCTCGACGACTCGCTCTTTACGCTAAAGTTTTTTATTGTTTAAAAAAAGAGTTGTGAGAAAGACAAACTTTAGCGTAAAGTGCGAGGTAACCTTACTTACAGTTCGTTACCACGAACTGCTTGAAATACCCGATTTCGACTTGTTTCATCATAAACATTGCTAAAAAAAAGAAAATGAGATTCTCACGGACAGGATACAGGTCGAAATTGGCTTCTGACAATTAAAGCTACAAAAAGCGCACTCCTGATTGTACTGATTATCACAAACTCTGCACGAACAGAGATCTGTGCATTTAAGGGAAGCTTTTGCACATTTGCACCTTTTTTTGCACTTTGTTTTACAGTCTCATTTGAGCAGTTCTTTGCAAATTGTCGGTGCCTCAGGAAGATTAGTCCAGAAAGGCTCCCAGCTTTCGTCATGCTTCATCCAGACGTATAAACCTGGATCCAACGGGAAAAGTTCCGGACAACACGATGATGCCCATATCTGGGCCTGCAAGTAAGCGCGTTTGGTATGCTGCTCAAGAGAAGTCGCTGTTGGGGACAGTCTTTCCATTTCGGCTGTTTTTCGTGTGAAAAGCTACTTCCGCAGACTGCTCACTTCAGAAAAGCCGCTTGATTTTTCGTAAAGAACCACGACGAATCGCTGGATGTCTAAAGTGTCAATCTAGGAGCGGGCTCCTGATGTATTCAGAGTAACGGAAGTCGGAAGAATGGATTGCACAGCTTTCCGGGTCTTCCAAACACCATGCTTTCCATGAAAAGCAAAAGAAGAAGTCGTATCGCATCCAGAGAAGGCATGCAAAAAGAGAAGGCTGCGAAACCTTTCAGGTCCTAGATGATAAGTAATATCGTGAATGCGCAGTAGTTTCGTCTTTGCTCCATGCCCATAGATGACAAACAGGTTTTCAATCTGAAGCTGCTGGAACAAAGCTGTTGCAATCACAACTACATCAGAATCCTCAGTTCTGATGAATATGAAGTTATAAACACACTGGGCCTAATGGAAGGCATGGAGCCGCACATGAGTATCACCTTCTTCGTGGTAGGTAAGTGTGAGGCCTTCGCGAAAAGCGATATCGCGCGTTGGGATAACTGTCTCCAAGAGTGGTCACTGCAAATATGTCCTACATTTCCTGGACTACCAAAGTCGGCAAAAAAGGGAAGAGTCGATTCTTGCTCTCAGTTGATTTCAAAAAGTCACGCCAGTTCATAGTTTGTTCCATAGTTCATAGTTTGTTCCGTCGTCCCATTGTTACGCACACGCAAAAGCGGAAATATCATCAGGAATTTTGTCTGTGCGCAAAGTTTCAAGAAATTTGTCTGTGCGCGACTCAAATATCGCTTTTGTACTTAAGGCAGAAAAGACTATTAGTTAAGTGATGAGACTTTAAACAACATCAAGAAATCACAGGAGCGGCAAAAATATAGTCTTCTTGATATTGTATGTCATGATATGAAGACATTTATAAAAGAAAACAGCACTTATTAAAGGTAAATTGTACGTTACTCATATGCTTTCTCTTTAAAAGTTACGTCCCACGTGGATTTCCTTATTTTCTTTGTTAAAGCTGCTAGCGATATGAGGTATTTCAAGTCGCGAGGTCCATTCATTCAGACCACAGTCGTCACTTGCACATTAAGGTGAACCAGAGTTTGTAATGTAGAAGTATGAAAGACAGTCTATACCCGGCGATGATGAAAGTGATGGTAACTCAGTAACGGATGGTTGTATATTAAAATTAAGCACATTTTCAGACTTAGCATACTCAATTTAGCCATGAAAGATACCCTAAGCGCATCTACTACCTCAGTATACAGAAAAGAGTACGACCCGCGTTGATGAAAATGACGATAACTCAGAAACTACTAATCTAATTTCAAGAGTGGGCACATGTTCAGAATCAGCAGACCCGAATCAAAATGTGGTTCTGTCCCCTGTCAGATTCTCAGTATTTTTTACATATGTGTGCCAATTTTCGTGCTTTTACCATAAAATGCACAAACCTTATGGAAATTGGCGCTTATTTACCTAACTAATATAGCCCAAGTGTTAATGTATCATGTTATGCAAGTAGTAATAAAAATAGTAAATTACATTGGATCCCATGCACTTGCGCATCGACAATTTAAAGGTTTTCTGAAAGAATTAGATTCTGATACGGTGACGTTGTGTACTTCAGTCGAGTCAGATAGTTAAGTCGTGGAAGATGTGTACAGCGATTTCATCAGTCACGAGAAGAAATTAATTTGCTTATGAATGACCAACGACAAAAAATGAATGACAAAAAAAGGGTCTGTGTCAGAATTAAGAAATGATGAGTCGTTATCGGATTTATGCCTTTTAGTGGATATTGTCAACAAACTCAATGAATTACATATTTCATCATAGGCAGCGCAATTGCGCTGACTAAGTAAAGAACGATGTTGGCACAATGTATTATTATTTTTTTCCATACCAGGGCACTTCGTATCGAAGGAGTTGTCTTAGAAACTTCGAAAAGGGCTCATTCGATTGGAATTGGAGTGGCTAGTGCCCGTTTTAATAGTCGAAAGTGACTGGAAGGCAACTAACACCCCTTCCACGCCCACCATTTCCCCAAACACATCCAATCAAAATTTTGAAATAGACATTAGGTTCAGCGTAGTTGATTTCCAGATAGAAAATATGTTTTTGAGGAGGACACTCCCCCACAACCCTCAGGGCAAGGGTTTTAAGTTATGCCCTGGGGGCATATAAGGTTTTCAAAGAAGGCGTTGTCGTAGAAACTTCAAAAAAAGCTCATTCGATTGAAAATTCAAAGGGCTAGTGCCGTTTTTAATAGTCGAAAGTGATTGGAGGGCAACTGCCCCCCCTCCCACGCCCATCATTCCCCCAAATACACCCAATCAAAATTTTGAGAAAGCCATTTTGTTCAGCGTAGTAGATTTCCAGATCGAAATATATTTTTGAGGAGGACACTCCCCCACAACCCTCAGGGCAAGGATTATAAGTTATGCCCTGGGGGCATATAAGGTTTTTATAGAAGGCGCTGTCGTAGAAACTTCAAAAAAGGGTCATTCGATTGGAAATTCAAAGGGCAAGTGCCCTTTTTAATAGTCGAAAGTGATTGGAGGGTAACTAGCCCCCCCCCACGCCCATCATTTCCCCAAACACATTCAATAAAAATTTTGAGATAGCCATATTGTTCAGCGTAGTAGATTTCCAGATAGAAATATATTTTTGAGGAAGAAACTCCCCCACAACCCTCAGGGCAAGGGTTTTAAGCTATGCCCTGGGGGCATATAAGAACGATGTTGGCACAATGTATTATTTTTTTTTCCTTTAGACCTGGGCACTTCGTATCGAAGAGATTGTCGTAGAAACTTCGAAAGGGGCTCATTCAATTGGAAATTGGAGTGGCTTGTGCCCTTTTTAATAGTCGAAAGTGATTGGAAGGCAACTAACACCCCTTCCACGCCAACCATTTCCAGAAACACATCCAATCAAAATTTTGAGATAGCCACTTTGTTCAGCGTCGTTAATTTCCAGATAGAAATTATGTTTTTGAGGAGAACACTTCCCCACAGCCCTCAGGGCAAGGGTTGCAAGTTATGCCCTGGGGGCATATAAGGTTTTTTATAGAAAGCGTTATCGTAGAAACTTCAAAAAAGGCTCATTCGATTGGAAATTCAAAGGGCTAGTGGCCTTTTTAATAGTCGAAAGTGATTGGAGGGCAACTACCACCCCTGTCACGCCCACTTTTTCCGCAAACACATCCAATCGAAATTTTAAGATAGCCATTTTGTTCAACGTAGTTGAAAGTTTTGGAAATTAGGTCTTTGAGGATGACAACCCCCCCCCCCAACCCTCAGGGCAAAGGTTGTAAGTTATTCCCTGGGGGCATATAAGGTTTTTTATAGAACGCGTTGTCGTAGAAACTTCAAAAAGGGCTCATTTGATTGGAAATTCAAATGGCTAGTGCCCTTTATAATAGTCGAAAGTGATTGGAAGGCAACTTACACCCCTTCCACGCCCATCATTTCCCCAAACACATCCAATCAAAATTTTGAGATAGCCATTTTGTTCAGCGTAGTTGATTTCCAGACAGAAATTATGTTTTTGAGGAGGACATCCCCACCCCAACAGCCGTCAGGGCAAGGCTTGTAAGTTATGCCCTGGGGGCATATAAGGTTTTTTATAGAAACCGTTGTCGTAGGAACTTCAAATAGAATCACTCGATAGGAAATTCAAAGGGCTAGTGCCCTTTTTAATAGTCAAAGGGCAACTAACCCTCCTCTCACGCCCACCTTTTCCCCAAACACATCCAATCAAAATTTCGAGATAGCCATTTTGTTCAACGTAGTTGAAAGTTCTGGAAATTAGGTCTTTGAGGATGACGCCCCCCCCACAGCCCTCTGGGCAAGTGTTGTAAGTTATGCCCCGGGGGGATATGAGGTTTTTATAGAAAGCGTTGTTGTAGAAACTTCAAAAAGGGCTCATTCGATTGGAAATTGAAATGGCTAGTGCTCTTTTAATAGTCAAAAGCAGGGTTGCCAACTGGACATATTTTATCTCCAAAGGACATATTCCTGTGTGCCGGGACACAATGACATAATAGGGCAAAAAAGGGACATATTTTAGAAATTTTAGACATAAAAGGGACATATTTTGCAAATTTATGACTTAAAATAGACTATTTCACCGCTGGATCCATATTTTTGTAAAAAAAAAACTATGCCATTTTTCACCAAATCAGTATTAAAACTACGTGTCTAGCACTAAATTTACTTAACTACTTATTTTCTGCTAATGTTTTTTTTACAAACGTTATTATTTTTCGGAGTTGCTTGCTCTTTCCTGCAGACAACTATTTACAAATACTCACGAAATTCTTTACAAGTTTGTATTCTTTCATTTATAAACGATTTTATTTCTCCTTGCTTTTACGCTACAGTCAAGATAATAGACAAGCAGGCACCTTTTTAGTTAACAATCGCTTCCGGCTTCCAATAGTCAGGCAAAAACATATATCTATTTATCAAGTATTACTAACTGAAAATGAAAAGATAGCAAAAGAAAAAATTAGATTCTTGATGATCTGGAATCAATTTTGATATCAATAGATGTGTCAAAAAATTAGCTTATTGTGCTGATTCCAAATATATAAAAATTTTTAAGTATAGTGTTAACCATTAGTGGGCCTGAGAAAATTTGCCAAATTTTCGGGAAAGGTGAAAAACGCCCCATAAAAGTAAAAGAATTTTAATGGAAATCACGCCATCAGATTCAGCGTATCATAGAACCCCACTGTAGAGGTTCCAAGCTCCTATCTATAAAAATGAAATTTTATGGTGTTTGCCACAAGAAGCATCATGGATTCGTGTTTATTTGTTGTTGTTGCTTTTTCCAGGGGTGATCATATCGAACCAATGGTACTAGAATTTCGCAAGAGGGCTCGTTCAAACGAAAATTAAAAGATCTAGTATCCTTTTTAAGTGACTTAAAACTGGAGGACAACTAGCACCGTCCCACGCCCTTTTTTCCTGAAAGTCGTCTGATTAAAATTTTGAGATAGCCACTTTGTTCAGTATTGTTGAAACGTACAATAGATATGTCTTTGGAGATGACATGACCCCTCAGAACCACCAGAGGAAGGGCCGCAAGTTATGAAATTTGCACATTGTTTACATATAGTATTTGTTATAGGGAAGTATACCCACATTTTCCAAGGGAGGAAGGAGATCTTCTGGGGATGGATTTTCTATGGGGAGAATTGCCCATTGGGATGGAGGTTTCTGGGGGTGAACTTTTCAGGGGCAATTTTACATGGGGAGAATTAACCAGAATTTGTATACAGAATGTTTGTTATTTGTCTTTTCTCTTGTTGTTAATCCCATTGTACATTTAGAGACACTCTGAGGGAACTCTCAGGGGAAGTCTTCACCGGAGTTGGAACTATCTTGGGATTTTTTTTTGGGGGGGGGGGGGGGGGATTTTGGGGGGGAGAAATTCCCATGGGGGATATATTACCAGGAGAAATTCTAAATGGAAAATTTCTTGGGGATAAACTTTCCAGGGGGGGGGGGGTATTTTCCAAACAGGGATATTCCACAATGACCTTAAAAAGGATCAGACACTAAATGAATACAAATCTTTCTTCAAATAAAAGTATGGTAAGGAGTATTTTTAAGGCAGAATAGTAAGCAAAAACTTTTCTGGGAAGGATTCGCAGCAGGGATGGAGTTGTCCGGGGGTAATTTCCCGGCGGAAGAATTTTACATGGGAGGAACTTTATATAGAAGAATTTTGGGGAAATTTTCCACAGAGGGGGTGGATTTCGTGGGATTATCGGAAAAATGATCAAAAATTAATACAAAACTATTTTTTCTACCTAAAGTAAGGAGTTACATTTAAACTTAAAACGTACACCAAGAGTAAAACTCACCCTTGGAGTAAGCCCCCCCCCTCACCCTTGGTGGAGAGGGGTGAAGCCACCCCCCTCCACACACGTATTATTTTCCCTAGATGCATCCAACAGAAATTTTGAGATAGAAGTGTTGTTTAAAATGGTCCAAAGAACACATAACAATGCCCTCAGCGTCTATACAGCCTCTAAGAGCCCTGGGACAAGGGTTGTAAGTTATGCCCCAGGGGCATATAAGGTTTTATGGAATGGGTAGTCGTATAAACTCCATGGGGCTCATTTGATTGAAGTTTCGTACCCTTTATAAGAGCAAAAAGTGATTTGAGGGCCACCCCCCCCCCCCCTCCGTGCCTATCAGTTCCGAAAACCAGCATCCAACCAGAATTTTAGACATCAATTTTGTTCAGCATTTTTCAAAGGTCCAGTAATTATGCTTTTGGGGATGTCACCCCCCTGATTGAAGGGTAACCCAGCTTACCTAGCACTCCGCAACGTCTTTTGACTCCTGGATTGTACCTTATGACATGCGCAAGAAATAATTTGATTGGCAAAAAGCTACCGAAAGAAGTGAAAATGCTGACCCTCATGCCGACATACCTGTCAAGCAGAACTCTCATAGGAATATGAGCCTTAAGCTCCCACGATTAGTTTTTTACTTTTTACATGTTTTTATGACTTTTGTGCTTTCACTCTAGTTCATTTTTTATGCATGAACTAAATGAATCTTATTCGTTTTCATTATATTCTATGTTAACTGGCCACTTTGAAAGAGGTTTACCAGTCGTAAAATAACAAGTTTCTGCGAGTTCAAGATGGACATATTATAAACAAAATATGGACATAATTTGGCTGAAAAGGACACATTTTTGGATGCTTAAGGGACATATTCATTGACCAAAAAGTTGGCAACCATGGTCGAAAGTGATTGGAAGGCAACTAACACCCCTTCCACGCCCACCATTTCCCAAGACATATCCAAACAAAATTTTGAGATAGGCATTTTGTTCAGCGTAGTTGATTTCCAGATAGAAATTATGTTTTTGAGGAGGACACCCCCACCCCAACAGCCCCCAGGGCAAGGCTTGTAAGTTATGCCCTTGGGGCATATAAGGTTTTTTATAGAAACCATTGTCGTAGAAACTTCAAATAGAATCATTCGATTGGAAATTCAAAGGGCTAGTGCCCTTTTTAATAGTCGAAGGGCAACTAACACCCCTCTCACGCCCACCTTTTCCCCAAACACATCCAATCAAAATTTTGAGATAGCCATTTTGTTCAACATAGTTGAAAGTTCTGGAAATTAGGTCCTTGAGGGTGTCAAACCCCCCCCCCCCACAGCTCTCTGGGCAAGTTTTGTAAGTTATGTCCCGGGGGCATATGAGGTTTTTATAGAAAGCAGTGTTGTAGAAACTTCAAAAAGGGCTCATTCGATTGGAAATTGAAAATGCTAGTGCCCTTTTAATTGTCGAAAGTAATTGGAAGGCAACTAACATCCTTCCACTCCCACCATTTCCCAAGCCAAATCCAATCAAAATTTTGAGATAGCCATTTTGTTCAACGTAGTTGTAAGTTCAGAAAATTATACCTTTGAGCAGGATAATCCCCCCACAGTTTTCAGGGCAAGGGTTAAAAGTTATGCCCTGGAGGCATATGAGGTTTTCATTGAAAACTTTGTCGTAGAAACTTGAAAAGGGGCTCATTCGATTGGAAATTCAAAGGGC
>JAQQPU010014882.1:0-22062 GCA_029168905.1 Artemia sp. Kazakhstan ARC1039
ATATATATATATATATATATTTATGATATATTGACTTTTTTATTCTACATGGAAAAATCAATATGATTCAACCAAACGGTTGACGCGTGTTAAATCAGGTAAAAGATACATACGTAGTACATATTCAAATTTACAATAATAACGAAGAAAGAAAAAAAAATGTAAAATATATAAAATAAAGTTTTGGTTTTATGTAATATTATAACGTTAAATAATATTGTAATATTAAATTCGGTTTGAAGTGAAGGCATAAAACCAGAGGAGGCCGCGTTTCATTTAGTGTTCGTTATTTTTATGGCCTTAAATTTGCTCCAATGCACAAAGAACTATCGTGCATTGTTTTTTTTATAATCAAACTCTATTGAACTTTGACTTGAGAGCTAGAGCCTTTTAATTCAATCTAGCTGTTTTCTAACCCATTTTTCTTAACAGACTGATATGTGCAAACGTTTGATCAATAATCACAGAAATATGATCTTATTCTATATAAGCAGATTGCGCTAGACGTTTCCTTTCCATTTACTTTTTGTATTTCCTCCCAACTGTCAATAGTACCGTGACCTTTCACTATCCAGACTTATGCTTCATCGAGGAACCTAATATCAACGTAATTTAAAAAGAAATACCTCTCTTGAGCCTCTAATAAATCCTTATTAGTTCCTTTTTTCAACCATAAAAAGTAAACTTCTGAATACTTTAGTCTATTCTAGTGTTGCAGAAGCATTTGGAATTGATATATCGAGAGTAAAATGAAAGCTTTAGCATTTTTTTCCCTCCGCTGATTAGAAAAAGTTCTTACGGTTGTTTTTGGCTCCAATAAAAGTCGGAAAATAATTCCCCGTGTTCGTTTATTACCAGAAAGAGGAAGGAGAAACGTATAAGAGAAGACAACTTTTTATCAAAACAAAATTTATTTGTTCAGGACGCAAATTACAAAAACGTTTTTGTTACTACTTTTTTCCCTTTTTTAAACAACTGTAGAGAATGGACAGATACTTTTCATTACACCAAGTTTTAATCGACATATACACTTTTTAGTCAAATCTATATGCTTGTTGTTTAGCATTATTTGCAAACCTATGAAAACGATTAACATCTGTCTGTATCGTATAAAAAAAAAGTTAAACGTAATGGGGTTTTTCCCGCTGTCTAGGGCTATAGTGAGAGAAAGGATGAGGTAGCTAGGACACGTTTTGCTGATGAAGGATGGCAGATTGCCAAAGATCAGCCTTCCATTTGGGGCCGAATTAAAGATTGGTCGACACTAAATGCAGGAAAGAGGTTGTACGGAAGGATTTAAAGGAAATTGCAACTTCTTGAGATTGGGCCAAGAAGAAAGTATTGAATAGATTAGGGTGGAGGAAGAACGTGCGCTACTGTGCTGGGCTCAGATGGCTTCGTGCCACAATGAGTTGTCAATAGTAGTACTATCAGCATCAGGATAAATAAGAAAATTTGAATTGAATATAATTAGAGATCGATAGTTTTATTTAAGCTCTATTGATTATTTTATACTTTTCGTTTTTTTACGAAAAGAAGAGCTAGTCAACGCTTCGACTATTCAATCCTAAAATATTACTCCGAATCGACACAAAAAATTGTCATACTTCTGGTACTAATCATACTAAATCTTCTTCTTATACGTAAATAACAAAAAAAAAAGTTTTATTAACTGAAAGTAAGGAGCGACATTAAAACTTAAAACCAACAGAAATAATTTCGTATATGAAAAGGGCTGTCCCCTCCTCAACGCCTCGCTCTTTACGCTAAAGTATTTTATTGTTTTAAAAAAATAAAGTTTTGAGACTGTCAAACTTTAGCGTAAAGAGCGAGGCGTTGAGCAGGGGACAGCCCCCCTCATATGCGGAATTTATTTAATTTGAAAAAAAGGAGCATAACTACTTACTGTAACCCAGAGATGAAATCTAACCATAAACAACTAACTAAAACAAAACACAAATAATTATAATTATAATAAGCTTGAAAAGCTTATTATGATTTTTTTTAACTGCTATTAAAAATGTAGTTGGAAACCAAAGATCCAAATTTTAGGTGATTTTAGTATCCAGTAAGTGTTTAGAGAAACTGTTGAATTATAAAGATTGAAAATCCGTTCAAAATCATGATTTTTCGGGAAGACGTAAAATATTCACGATGTGTGCACTTAATGTATTTTTAGCTAATGCCTTTATTTGCAATATTACTGTTAGATTTATATTTATCAAGCTCAGAAGTCGGAAAATACTACATTAAGGGGGTAATGAAGCACCATTTGGAAGCATTCACCAAATGTTTTGTTGATTTGGGTTTCTGTAATGAATTTTCTATATTAAGTTTTTTCATTATAGTATCTATATTGAGCTTCTATATTTTAATTTCTACGTATCATCCTCAGTGTCTAGTATCCCCAAAATGTTCCGCTTCTTTTAGTTTTCCTTGATACTTACAAGCCAATTACATAACTCAGTTTTAACAAAAGGGGTTAGCAGCTTAGTCCATCAAATAAGACCATTGATTCACCAGAGATATATGAAAATATCCTATAAAAATAAGGCTCACTGTCAACAACATCCCTACATCCAAATCGGTCATGCTATCCTCACATATTGTATTTCAATATGTATTTTTCAAATCTAGGAGGAACTATTTTTTTATACCTTTTTCAATGAAAAAACCAAAAAAAAAGTTTTTCCAAAAAATGGGGGGGGGGGGGGTAAACACTCTCTCGACATATTATCATTACTAGTCTTCTCATGAAATAAAAGAACAGGTATTTTCAGAGCGCAGCTATAAGTATTAGGCATATGACATAAAGTATATATATCGTATGTAAGAAATTGAAAATATTGTAATCTTTCTTTGTTCACTTTTCTGTGAATTGTCTACTTCTCTGTACAGTGAGACTTCTTCTCTTTAGGGCCTTATGGTAGCGTTGGCCTATTATCTCGGTTCTACCGGTGGAGGATGTCTAGAGTCTCTAACCATCATATAGTTTATGTTTAGAGTATAAAATGTTTATTTATACATATAATACAGTGAATGTACATATGGCGAGGACAGATACAGAATTCGAACTGACTCAAATAATCTAAATTGGTAACATATTCAGCACAATCTGCATATACACATCCGGGCATTTGACAGAACTGTAAACTTCTGATAAAGAGAATTCGGGTTGGGTTGTTGACCAATGAATTTCTTCCAGATAGGAAATATTATTGCTTTATTCTAAGAAGTGGGGTTGTTGATTGTTGATAATTTTCAATGTTTGTATTTTAGATAGTGGGGTTATTCTGGGTTCAAGTGACCATGGGAAGGATTATACATATGAATTTCTGACATATACTTAGAATTTTAATTATTGGTTTTAACCAAGAAAAACCTATTTCCAAAGTTTACAGATTTTCCCTGGGGTTTTCAAAATCTTTTTTTCCAAAAAAAACGATTTTCTATCCTCAAACAAAGGTACACTTAACAAGAACATAAAATAAAATACTGACACTAAAACTGAATCAACAAGACACAAGAAAATATTATCCCAATTGGCACTTTCATTTCACTTTATATTGTCATGCTAAGTTCGCATAAAATTCGCTTAGCTACACCTAATATAAAAATTTGCACATCGTCAGAATATCTTTTAAAAGAATTTAAATTTGAACAGAACACTTGAACAAAAATGATAATCTTTGACAGAAACACAATTTTGACTTAACATCAATTCCCAACACCGTTTGCACTGCAATAACATACTAGTCTCTACAATCATCTTACTCTACTTATCTCTATAATTGTTTCAATACTCTCTATAATAACCTGGAGGTTTATTTCCTGTTTTCCTATTGCTTCTCCTAAGTCTACTTGATTCTCCACTCGAGCCTGCCTTAACCTCTATTTCCCCTTTATCTACTTCTACACTAACTAGACTAGGCTCCATTTGAACCTCATGTTGTTCGCTAGAAACGAAGCTATCCTCCATTATTTCTGAAGTTACTACTGGAGTTTCCACTGGAAGCTGGTATACAGATGATGTTGAATCGATTCTCCTATGCCCACGATTCTCTAACTCCAATTCTACGATTCTTGATTCCTCCGATATTGATTTATTTGTTATTACTGGCTGCTCAAGACAATTTTGAACAACCAAAAGTTTCTCACCCGGACGTTGACGTAAACTATAACTGTTGCTGCTTTGCTCTTCGTCTTTAGATTTTACTTTACTATTAGCAATATTAGATTTATTAATCATATCAATTTTCTCCTGAAAAATAGGATTTAAACGTAAGAAAGTTTCTGAATCCTTTACAGGCTTTATCAGACGACCGTTTACTGTTCTTCTTACAGAAGTCCCTGAAAGTTCTTGTACCAAGAATAGGGAATCTTTTAAAACTTTTAAAATTATATATGGTCCACGAAATTTAAGCTTTAAACCCTTGATTTCCCTTGGATTCTGAGCTTTATCTTGGACATAAACTAAGTCCCCTTCTCGAAAAACTGGTAGTACTACGGCATTTTTATTATATTGTAATCTTTGAGATTTTCTCTGTTTTCCTATTTGTTCATCACAAATCCTGTAAATCGTGAATAAATTCCTAACTAAATTAACCATATAATCCTCATAATTGTCAAAATAGTCAATTGAAGGCAATGATAGTTGAATATCCAAAAATGAAAGAGGTTGCCTACCAAAAATTACGTGATGTGGTGAATATTTAGTTGTGGAAGAAATAGTAGCATTTAATACATTCTGAACGAAAGGCAAATAAATATCCCAAGAATTGGGATGATCCTGACACTAAGCTTTTAATACGGATTTTGTTACCTTCACACGATTCTCACATAACCCATTCGATTGAGTATTATAACTTGATGTTTAATTTTTAATTTTTCACACATCTGTGAAATGAGATTTGAACGGAAAGACTGATGGGAATCTGTGATCAAAACTTCAAAAAGACCAAAGTATGCTATCACTGACTCGCAAAGAAAATTACACATAGCTTCTGCTGTTATCTTTGGCACAGCTTTCAGGATACAAAATTTTGAAAAATGGTCAACGCCAACTAAAATATGAAAATTTCCGTTTTCAGTAGGCCCAAATAATGCGCCCCCCATGGGACCAGCAGAGTCCACCGAAAACACACGGAATGGTTATTTCGGCTCTTCATTTTTTCCTAACGTAGGTTTGACGTTCTGATGCATTTTATTCCTACGCAAGCACAAATTACAGTTCTCGCAATACTCTCGAACTTTTGCACCCATTCTATGAAATACAAAGATACGGCTCACTTGATCTAATGTCTTCTCCATAGACATGTGACCACCAATGAGTAAGTGATCATGAGCTAGTTTTATTGCCGAATCTACTAGGACACTTGGCAAGACTATTTTAGCTGTTCTAGGGATCCCTTTGTCCTTACCAACGCCTCCTAGCGGATAACAATAAAGAATACCTTCCTTCAGAAACAGACCGTCAAAATTTTCAACAGCCAAGACACAAAATTGTTATCTGTCACTCCCCCTGGCACGGAACTCTTTTCCGCCCTGTCGACTTCTGGCACGGAACTCTTTTCCGCCCTGTCGACTATTTTCTATGGTACGAAACCTGCAGGGCTTTCGAGGCTCGGTGATCCACCGCCTACCTCTCTCTTCGCCCATGTGAGCTCAGACCTTCCTTTCTCAGGATCCTCTGAACCCGTTAAACGCTCAGACCTTCCTTTCCCAGGATCCTCTGAACCCGTTAACCGCTGGTCCGTCGGTCGACTGTCGTCCGCCCCTTCACCAGCCTCATCTCTCTCGACACAACGCCTCATTACGTTGGTTCCTAATAAATTCTCAGTTATCTGGTCCCTCGGTCAACCATAGTTCACCCCTTCACCAGCCTCATCTCTCTCGACACAACGCCTCATTACGTCGGTTCCTAATAATAAATTTCTCGTCTCTCTTGATAATACACCTTTTTAGATCAATGCCTTATAAAAAATTCTCAGTTTCTCGTCATAATTTTTTTTTCCTAAAATTTCTGCTTAAATTCCTAATATGATCCCTACATCCTGCACTAAAAAAAAATCTACCTATCCCCCTGGTCACGTTTTACGTCAGGCCAGTTCTGACGGAGTTCTTCATTCTGTCCTGTCCAACGAAATTCAGCATCTACGGCTGCTGAAAAAATTCCTGCTTTTCTTCACCAATTGCATTTTCAATAGCTTCAAAACGCTGCGCTACCTTATGCGCTTCAGAGAGGGAATTATAATCATCCTGGTGTTCTAATAAATATCTCTTGATATTTAGTCTCGAGCCTTCAATAAAACAATCCAGGCCTATACTATCAGAAAAACCTACTAATCCGCCATACCCAGATCGATATGATTTTGTGGCAATCTCCACCCTCTTATAAAACTGATACACTGTTTCATTGGATGATTGCCTCAATTCAGCTAAATCTTTGAATTTCTTTCCAGCTGTCTTTCCTGGTAAATATGACTGCGTCATTTCCTTTTCAAGTTCCTCTAAATTTATAATATTGGAGGAATCTCTATCCTCAAAAAAATTAAGTAATGGCCCTGTTACTCTAAGCGGTACTGCATCTATCACCTGCGAGTCTGACCAGCCTAGCAATGTTTTTACCCTTCTCAATTGGCTAAAAAAAGGTTTTATAAATTTTGCATTTTCAAGAACTGGAATATTTCCCAGGGGATCCATTACTGACCCAATTACTCTTTGATTCAAATTCTCCTTGTTGCTTTTACCCTCAATAGGTGTATCTGTTATATCATCCTCAGAATTATCCCCCATATTTACACTACTTCTTACAGTGGCATTTTCTTTGGCCATTAGATTACCCACAGTAGTCAAAATTTTAAGATTGAAGTGAGATTATAATCCCGACTTAAAGAATCAAAATTCAAAGGGATATTTAAACCTTTACTTCTTATTTCTTTGAAAAAGGATGAAGCAATATCTTTGTCAAATTCAGGATCTGAAGGATCTAAAATTGGAATTGCGCTCATTTTAAACGAGAGAAGAAAAAAATTAGTAAAACAAATTAATTAAGTCAACGCTGTAAAAACAAGGAAAAATCGTTATTCAACACTCCTAACAGATTTCCTACTCGCGTGCGAACTTAAAATGCATGACTTACTTTCGTATATTGTCCTTTGACGTTCTTCACTTTTTTTTCAAAAACTGGAATCTGGAGCGGGAACCATAAATTGAAGTGGGAACCTGGAACCTGGAACTGAAGCTGGAACCTGGAACTGAAGCTGGAACCTGGAACTGAAGCTGGAACCTGGAACTGAACTGGAACCTGGAACTGAAGCTGGAACCTGGAACTGAACTGGAACCTGGAACTGATGCTGGAACCTGGAACTGAACTGGAACTGAACTAGATCTGAACTGGAACCTGGAACTGAAGCTGGAACGACGACACTGTTGGTGACGGGCCTCAAAATAAAATGTTTACTGCAATCTTGTAGGTGACGGGCCTCAAAAGAAAATTTTAACTGCAATCCTCTCCGGCAAAAACCGCTGCACCACTTTGTAAACTTTCTTTGTTCTCTTTTCTGTGAATTGTCTACTTCTCTGTATAGTGAGACTTCTTCTCTTTAGGGCCTTATGGTAGCGTTGGCCTATTATCTGGGTTCTACCGGTGGAGGATGTCTAAAGTCTCTAACCATCACATATTTTATGTTTAGAGTATAAAATGTTTATTTATACATATAATACAGTGAATGTACATATGGCGAGGACAGATACAGAATTCGAACTGACTCAAATAAACTAAATTGGTAACTTATATTCAGCACAATCTGCATATACACATCCGGGCATTTGACAGAACTGTAAACTTCTGATAAAGAGAATTCGGGTTGGGTTGTTGACCGTTGAATTTCTTCCAGATAGGAAATATTATTGCTTTATTCTAAGAAGTGGCGTTGTTGATTGTTGATAATTTGCAATGTTTGTATTTTAGATAGTGGGGTTATTCTGGGTTGAAGTGACCATGGGAAGGATTATACATATGAATTTCTGACATATACTTAGAATTTTAATTATTGGTTTTAACCAAGAAAAACCTATTTCCAAAGTTTACAATATGTAAGAAGTATCAACATGCTGTTCCGACCAATCTCTTGACAAAAATAACGCCATATTCCCGTTATATTTATTCAAATTGAAACAACAAGCTCAAAACGCAGTGCATATAAACTATATCGGATGGCGTTCACAAAAAAGAGATTTTCAATACCAAAGTTTCAACTCTGCCTAACTGACTTTATAACGATCTACGCTGGGAAGTCCGGTGCCCCTTTCATAGCATTGTACCTTCCCCCATGAAAACTTCCTCCATGGAAAGATCCTCCCACGTAACACCCAACCCAAACACCCCCCCCCCAAACTACCAGGAAAAAATCCCCCCTGAAAAGTTCTGAATACTACCCAATAACCAATACTATATGTAAACATTTGGCAAAGTTCATAACTTGCAGAGCTTCTCCTGGGGCTGTAGGGGATTAATTCATCCTCAAAGACATACTTATTGTATTTTTCAACCATGCTGAACAAAATGGCTATCTCAAAATTTTGATCGTGTGACTTTGGGAAAAAATGAGAGCGGGAGAGGGCCTAGTTGTCCTTCATTTTTGTCACCTAAAAAGGGGCACTAGAATAATTTCCGTTTGAATGAGCCCTTCCACAATTTTCTAGAACCACTGGGTCAAAAAGGATCACCCCTGAAAAAAAAACAAATAAACACGCATCCGTGATCTTTCTCCTGGCGAAAACTACAAAATTCCACATTTTTGCAGATAGGAGCTGGAAACTTCAATAGCCGGTTTTCTGACACGCTAAATCTGATAGTGGGATTTTCATTAAGGATATGACTTTTAGGGTATGTTCCCCCCTTTTTTCGAAAATAAGGCACACTTTCTCAGGCGCATAACTTTTTGATGGGTGAGACTAAACTTGATAAAACTTATATATTCGAAATCAGAATAAAAATATGATTCTTTTGATGCATCTATTGGTTTCAAAATTCCGTTTTTTAGAGTTTCGGTTACTATTGAGCCGGGTCGCTCCTTAGTTACAGTTCGTTACCACGAACTGTTTGATCAAAAACAGCCATTAAGAGCCAACCACATAAATACCAATAATAAGGCCGTAAAAACAACTTTTAAGTTTATGGATCGAGAAATTGAAAAGAAAATGAAAACTTAGGAATCGACAGACAAAAAAGAAAGACTAGAGCTTGCAGCTTCCAATCTTGCAGCTTGCAAGCTGCAGATTAGGTGTTGCCGCCTAATTTAGCGTTTATTTTGTTTCGGAAAAACAGACAAAAAAGGTCACACACTCTTTTTTCGAAACATCTATTATCACTCTGTCAGTCTTTCATTTTAGTCACGTTTTGCTGTCCAAACTAAATTATGACTCTTTGCTAGACATGTGGAGATAAAAATGGAAATTTCAACAAAGGCTTCATTTGGCTGGGTTCACGAAAACTGACAAATTGAAACTGATTTATTCAAGTTGAAAGAGATCTGTGGATGATGTAGAGATGAAAATGGAACAGGAGCTCGGAATTAAATGAAGCAGAAAGTAACATTTTAGAATGGCTAATTTTTTCCCATAAAATAAGCCTTCTTCTTTTAAACTGGAGCTTTTACATTTCAATTTCAAAATAATTAAAGAATATAACAAAATTCGTCCTTAATGGTTAGAATTCGGAATAATGATTAAATGTGAAACTGTTGTATAATCGCTAGTTATGAAAACATAATTAGTCTGATGATGTGACATTGTAAATTTCAACATATCCTGCATAATATATATTATTTAAGTTGTCAGAAACCAGTGTATAGTGTGATAATAGAAAAGATCTCATGTTATATTTTTGTTTATAAGACTTAGATAAAATGCCTATCTCTTTAAAACGAATAGGTTTTGAATATTAATTTAGTATGATAACTCAATATCATATGATGAAAATTAATGTTAAGGAGACTAAGTCACTAAAGCTAGGATAAGTGAAGATGAAAAGGTGACGTTGGGTAATGAAAAGGTTGATCAAGTGGGCAGCTTCACTTACCTTGGTGGTATTATTAGTAAAGATGGTGGGAGCAGTGAAGATGTTAAAAGTAGAATAGACAAGGCTCAGGGTGCTTTTTCACAATTAAAAAAAGTTTGGAAGAATAGGAAGATAAGTCTGCAAACCAAGATTAGAATATTAGAAGCTACAGTGATGACAGTAGTCAAATATGGCTCTGAAGCATGAGCACTTCAAAAAGAGGATGAAGATTTGCCAGATGTTTTCAAGAGAAATTGCTTAAGGGTTGTTCTGGGTACCTGGGTACCTGGCTGACTGACCGGACAAAGGGCTGTACGAAAAATGTGGTTCAATACCGCTCTCTAGGGCTATAATAAAAGAAAGATTGAGATGGCTAGGGCACGTTGTGCGGATGAAGGATGACAAATTTCCGAAGATTGTTCTTTTCGACCAACCGTCTAGGGCTAAACGGAAAGCAGGTCGTCCTCGTCTGGGGGGGGGGGTAGGATGTCATAAAGAAAGATTTAAAGGAAATGGGAACTTGATGGAAGGATGTAAAAAGGGAGGCTTTGAATAGAATAGATAGGGATAGAGGAGGAGCGTGTGTAGCTGTGTTGGCCTCAGACGGCTTGGTGCTGCAGAGAGTTGTTAGTAGTAGTAGTATATTTCTATAATGTAGTGTATCCTCCTTTCTCACTCACAGACATATATGTAGTTCAGAATTTGGATCTTGAGATCAAAAGTGTTTGTGTCATATCATAGAAGTCTACGAAGAATTTTATTATACAAGCCAGTGACCTTTAACAAGAGTAAAAACTGCAATAGCAAAATTTTAGTTTTTCTAGTTTCTATAATTTAAATTGCGTTGTATACCATGTTTTCAGTTACCAGGGCTGACTATATAAAAATTTTTTTTTTAATTTATAACTCAAGACTTAAAATGAACCCTCTCAGGCAATTGTAACACTGACTATATAAAAAAAAATTATCCCCACGAAAAATCATCGGGCGACTAAATAATAATCTATTACTGAAAACAACATATATACCCTCCCTTTCTTTCCCAGATGTTTACTGAGCAATACTAGCAATATTAAGGAGAAAAGTTTAGAACTCAAGACTTAAAATGAACCCTCTCAGCCAATAACCAGAAACTATTAGTGACCCAGAAGTAATTATATTTTTTTTTCTTTATAAACTTCTTTTGTTTTAATTGTAACACTTTAGTTTATCTGCTGATGACAGTCACTGCATATGTGATAAAAATATCAGAATTTTTTTTACCTGTTTTACTGTAAAAAAAAGGACTTATCCCTATTTGAAATTTTATTTGTTTGCAATAGTAATGAAATAAACTGAAATTCACTTAAAAGGGCATTAGAAAAAAACGGAACACAAAATAAAAAAGGCATTCGAGCACAACAATGTGTCTGGCTGGTTAGGCGGTTGCATTAGACGGTGAGAAGGATCCTTTTCATAAAAATAAATCATCATATAATATTATTTTTTAAATGTCAAAAATAAAGCTTTTGACAAATTTAATCTTTTTCTGTGATTAGATAGAAATGAAAATTAGACTGAAGTCATTCGCTCAAGGGTCTCAGAAGCGAGTATTCTCAGAAGGTAGAAGTCATGTTCCTGGCACACTTTTCTGAGTAACTCTCTTTTCTCTCTCTCTACCTTATTTATTTATTACTTTTTCAGTTTATGAAATGTATTGACATCCGACCCTGTTAGATATTTAAATTGGTTTGTGTATATCTATTAAGAAAATAAAAGCTGGGTAAATAAATCTTCGAAGAGATGTTGTTTTGATTTATTCAATATTTAAAGTTCCGTTAATTTAAAGTATAAAGACCTAATCTTGAGCAAATGCGAGGCTTCTAGGCATTAATACTTCACGGTAGAGCAAGTTCTCTCAGAAACCAACAAACAAGCCAAATATTAAATTCGGTATTTTCAAAGGTTTTTTCTGCTATTCAATAAATAAGTGGAACAATTTTATTATGATTTTGAATATAGGCTTTAACTATATGCCCCAAAAACGAAAACTGAACCGAAGGGCTTTCCACCCACCACCACCTGGTGTAAGAATGCAAACACCACCATTTGCATCACACAAACCAAGAATCTATATTCCTTGCCACTCTGCCATGCCGTGTCAGTCTGCTATGTGCCACCTGGTATACATCGTTCTTAGAAGTGAGTGGCCACTCAAATCGAATAGGTTAAATATTTAGATATTTCCTCTACAATTTAATCAACAGAAGTTTTTTAGCTGCGAAGGTTTAAGCGTGACAAGACATACAGGCTAAAATACAGATGGGGTTGATAACTTAAGTTATTTTAATATGATCTTTATGATAATTGTGAGACAAAGATTACAATACGACTGTTCTAAAGTAAAAATTTACTTAAAAAAATGATTTATTTTTTGGAATCAATTTTTTTTTAAATACTTGGGAACTCGCAAAATAATAAAAATCAAACTGTTTTCACTTTAATTTTTTCCAATTATTAAAGGCGTGGATTAAAACAGTTTTGCAACAAAACAAATCATTTTCGTAATCTTAGAAACCGATCGCTGTGCAAATTTCCAGTTGCACAACCCTCATTTGCACAATGGTCATCCTAAAGGTGACCATATCGAGCCAGTAGTCCTAAAATATCTGGAGGGCGTTCATTTGAACAGAAATTAAAAGTTTTAGCACCATTATTAAGATACAAAAAGAGATAATGCCAAAGCAAAGCTGTACTTTCTATGATTTTGTGCCGTTAAACAAAAGTTTTTGCCAAAAACCTACCAAAGTGTAATCAAATCAAAATTGTAAGCTGGTCAGTGAATTTTGAAAGCAGTATATTCAGACACCCAGTTTCAGGTTCAGATACCAAGTGTTACAATGCTGTGTCGTGGCACATTTGTTCTTAAAGATGCACCAGTTTACCCAAAATTAACAGTTAACCACCCAAAATAAACAACTCTTCATTTAAATAAGTTTATTCATGTGAAGCCTTGTAGAAATATCTCCAATAGTAATTAGTTGCGCATGAGCTTCTGGGAAGGAGGGTCAGAAAATATTTCTGTTTGTGCAGTGGTGGATCTAGGGGGGAAGGGCAAGGGGGGCATGTCGTCTAAAGTAGTGTAATTCAATTAATTAACGCCAGTTTCCGTTAATTAAACTTGGTCCTAACGCAAGTTTATCGGATCAACCTATTTTGCCCCCCCCCTAAAAAAGGTCTCGGATCCGCCCCTGTGTTTATGCCGGTCACCACAAAACTTTCAATGAGGATTTGGATAAAATTAGGAGTACAGAAGGAAAGTGGGGAAAGGAGATCTTTAAAACTTTAACATTGTCTCCGCTGATTCTGGGGAATATTTTTGGACTAAGTCTGTAATCTATTATAAGGTTAGGTTATGGTATTAGCCAGTCTTCAAATCTTCTAACTTTCAATGGCGATTCGGATAATATTAGAAGAACAGAAAGAGAAAGGAGAGGGGTGACTTTTACATAATCTTTCCTAATTCTGGGGAATATTCTTGGACTAGCTTATGATATGGTATGAGCTAATGGCTGCTATGGCATTAGCTAGTGGGGTAAGCAGTCAGTGCTTGTTGCAAGCACTGAATGCTTACCATTTTGGATGAAAATTAAATTAAAAAAAAACAAGTTTATTTAACTGAAAATAAGGAGCGACGTTAAAACTTAAAACGAGCAGAAATTATTCCATATATGGAAGGGGCTGTCCCCTCCTCAACGCCCCGCTCTTTACGCTGAAGTTTGGCTTTTCTCACAACTCTACTTCTTAAAACAATAGCACAAAGAGCGGGACATTGAGGAGGGGACAGCCCCTTTCATATACGGAATAATTTCTGTTAGTTTTAATTTTTAATGACTCTCCTTACTTTCAGTTAAAAAAAGCTTTTTTTTGTTTAATTTCTGAACATTTTTGAATCAATGCAGGTTTGATTTTGGCTCACCGTACATGAATAATTAGAACGAAATTTGCATATTATTTATACTTTTTTTAACTAATAATAACCTTATAATAACCTAAGTTTGATTTCTGTTCTACTTATTCAGGAATGATTCATGAATTACAAAGGCTGTATAATTAGAATATTAACCTCTTTTAAAAATTAAAAAAAACTTTAGCGGAAGAGTGAGCTATTTAGGAGAGGCAACCTCCTTTATATAAGTTATATTTTCTATTCGTTTTAAGTTTTAATGTTGCTCCTTACTTTCAGTTGATTTTTTTTTATCTAATACTTCCCAATAACATGTAAACAATGGGCAAAGTTCATAACTTGTAGCCCTTCCCCCGGGAACTGTTGGGGATTAAGTTATCCTCAAAGACATGTTTATTAGATTTTCGTCTATGCTGAACAAAATGGCTATCTCAAAATTTTGATCGGGTGACTTCGGGAAAAAGATGAGCATGGGAGGGCGCCTAGTTGCCCTCCAATTTTTATGGTCACTTTAAAGGGCACTAGAACTTTTGGTAACTTAAAAGGGCACTAAAAATTACGTTCGAATGAGACCTCTCACGGTATTCTAAGACCACTGGATCGATACAATCACTCCTGGGAAAAAAAAACAAATAAACACGCATCCGTCATCTTTCTTCTGGCAAAAAATACAAAATTCCACATTTTTGCAGACAGGAGCTTGAAACTTCTACAGTAGGGTTTTCTAGTACTCTGAATCTGATGGTTTGATTTTCATTAATATTCTATCACTTTTAGGGGGTGTCTCTTTTGAAAATAATGCAAATTTTTTCAGGCTCGTAACTTTTGATGGATAAGACTAAACTTGATGAAACTTATATATTTGAAGTCAGCATAAAAATCCGATTCTTTTGATTTATCTACTGGTATCAAATTCTACTTTTTAGAGTTTGGGCTACTATTGGGCTGGGTCGCTCCTTATTTACGGTTCCTTACCACTAACTGTTTGATAAATAAATAAATAGGTTGTTTGGGGTGACAGCTCTCCTCTTATTTAAGAAATGTTATAAGTTTAGCACAAAATACGACATTCATATGCTTAAATGCACAGAAAGGGACGGGTAAGGGGGGATGGACGCTCCCAGTCAGAAATTTAATCGAAGAACATTAAAAACCCCTCCACCCTTAAAAATAGTTTTAAGGGGTGTAATTTTCCAGATCTGATCATCATTTCGTGATAATTGAAGTGTTACTGTACGAATGTTAAAATTAAAGTAATAAAATATGGGTTGAAGGGGTCAGTTGCACCTTCATATTTATGGTAGCGTGGATCAAGCAGTTTTTAGCAACAGTTCATTAGGAAACTATTCAAAGGCTTTCAAATTGTTGGTATACATAGTAACCAAAGCTAATATACACAGAAATGTGACAGTGACATTTCTAGCCCGCATCGAATCGGTTCTTGGTAACCGGTCGGTATTTTTTGGGATCCGAAATTGAGGGAATAGTTTACCAGTTGCAGGACCAAAAATAATATAAAGTCAGCATAGCGGCTAGGTAATCCCGGTGCCTTGGAAATTCAATAATTTGGAGTTCATTTTAGAAATAATCAAAAATTGGATTCCAAGCAGCGGCACCCATTCATAAAAATGTAATTCGGGCAATAATATATTTCCGTTTTTTTTTTAAAAATACGCAATTTCAATTTTTCAAAATCTAAAACAAGAAACTTTTCGATTTTTTCCAATTTTGTTAGAATGAAGATACAAAGTGTATTTTTCAAAGCCCCCTTTTTTTTCTCAATTGGCATGACTTTTCCGAAGGGTTGGTCCTCCGAGAAATTTTCTATGTAATTTTCCTCGGTAAAAAAAGCAAAAGATACTTTGTAACAGACAAAAAACTTTTCGTTCTTATGACCCTTCGTTTTGTTCTTGGGAGAGGGAGGGGGGAGGGGCTGAAGTTGATGCATCAACTATATATATCCCCTCTTTTATTTCATATTTTATTGACAAATACTATCCTAGAAAACCATTTTTTGAAAGCAATGATTCTTTTGGTGACCGTTGTAACTAGAATCTTATTTAAATTATTCTTTTAATTTCCCCTGAGCGTCAAATTTAGCATCCGATTTCTAGATATCTTCAAAACTCTTGGATATCGTAATTAACAATCTACTAGCTCAAATTTAGACCCAAAATGACTCGAATCCCGGCACCATAGCACCGAGTTTAGATTTATCTAAGAGCATATATTCAATAATATATTTTTAATTCAATTGTTTTGAAATGTAGTCAGTAACTGAAATACTTGCAACCACCAACTCACAGGAGTGCCACCCGGTGAGGAAAAAATATATAGATTTCAGTGATTTTTTGGTTGATTTAATGATTTACTTCGATAATCTTGTGATTTATGTGCTGATTTAGTGATTTTTTTGTGTTAAGACAATATAAAAAAACACTAGAATAGTGACAAATCACTAGGGGCGGCAACCCTGCTAACGGACTGTATTTGTTGCACTAAAAAAAGTATTCAATAAAGTACTAATAAATCTTTGGCGAAAAGAGCAGGGATTGGTGCCCCCTTTCATGTACAGGACAATTTCTCTTCGTTTCATTTTCAGGATTGCAGTTTACTTTCTCTCGGAAAACTTGTTTTTTTTTTACTTAATCTGACAATTGGACATTCATGGCAGCAAAAATTTACATCACAAAAAAAAATATCTTATAAACACGCAATAAGTCATTTAACAACAAAAATATATTAGCTTTGTTTTTCCCCTTTCAGGCTGGTAATGATCGATCTTTTTATTTTGCCGGGTTGTTTGGATAATTTTCTCCGGGATAAAAATACGAAAACCGTCCAGAGTTAGAAAATTGAGGGGAGCTATAATGCTTTCAAACCTTTTGGGGAAATAAATATGAACGCCTCGCCAGTCGACGTGATCTAACAGATTTAAGCCATTGCGTAGTAATAAGATATATAGCAGAGATTCGAAACTGCTAAGGAAAAGGAACAAATAAAAGAGGAAAGATTTGGAAGTAAGAAAAAGCGGGGATTTGAGATAGAAATAAACGACAAAATTGTGGATTATTTAATTAGATTCCATTTCGTGCTACAAAAAAAAAGAAGCACTGGCCACATAGCGTTAATATGATGACCTTTAAAGATAAATTACGTAGGACTTTACCAGTTCAATCTGGAGACCTTTTCTCCAGATTGACTTAGACTTAGAGACCTTTTCCTTCACCAGTCTAGTGATATAATCCCTCGACTTCTATCTTCTTTCTGGCAGAGAAGGTACAGCGTGTTGAGCGACCAAAAATTATCTTCCCATCTCTTTGAGGGGCACCCTTTAGGGTGAGAGGCCCTCAAAGGCTATCTTCGTGAGATGAGTGGTCCATGCATTTGGTGTGTCCTAGTTATCTAAGTTGCAGTTGTATAAGTTGCAGTTGCAGTTGTACATGGTATATTTAATATTGAGACTTTGGAGAAGCTTGATGCTAGGGATTCTATCATGATAGGTGATACCAGCAATACTCGCAATGATTTTTTTTTCAAAATTAATATGAACTTACCATCTGTTTTAACGCTTCAAGTTTCAAAATCATAAACGGCAATAGGAATAATATACGTGTTAGTAGCCTCGCTTTGAGTGTTGTTGATACATTCTTCTTCCTCCAGATGGGTAATGGAGTTTTAAAACTGAAGTCTGCAAGTATCAGGCGTTTCGTAATATTTTTGGATTTGTTATCAGAGGTGAGTAAGCTACCAAGAGACTTCATTACACAGCAATTTGAGAAACAAATGTTTTGTGCTCAATATTTCAGCCCTCGTAGTTGGATCACAATTACCGGACATGCATATATATATTGCCCCTTTTTTCAATCAGGATGATTCTAGGAATGAAAATCTAAACAATTTGGGGCCTTTGTAAGGCCCTTCGTAAGGCCCTTTCTAGGCCCTTTGTAACTTTTAGTTTCTGTTTCTCCAGATGTTTCATTATTTTCAAATTTTGGGTACAAAATGGCTCAAAATGTACTGATGGCTGCTAGGTCTGTTTGCTTTTCGTATGTCAATTTCAGTTTCTTGGAATCAAAATTGAAAATCTATCCGGTCCGTAATATCTATTATCTGAATCCCGATTCAATAAACTCAAAATAAATTGTTTTGAGCTTGTTTCCTGGGAATACTGGCAGGTATGCAACTTAAAATGACATATCAGTCCCAAATCTAAAATCCACAAGCTCGAAAATCCTTAAATACCTGTTTGGGTGAAAATTAAGCACCCGTTGTAAAATATATAATCATTGTGTTCTGATTTTGGATAAGCCATGCCTAGAGCTTGATTAATGTTAATGATATTTATTGAATGATTAAAAAATATACCCTAAATTATTCACAAAGTGTCGCAAGTAAAAAGAGGTATAACACGTCTATAAGCCTCAGGTAGGGGAGGGAGAGAAGGGGAGTTGCAAGTATGACTCTAAATTCAACAAGATATAACATGTATGCCCTTCTATTAAGATGTTTATATGAAACTTATGTAGTAAGTGCGGCTAATTGCGTAACTTGGGGCTCTTATCTCTGGATTGCACAGGTCTTGGCTCTGGAGCAAATTTTTATAATTTTCCCATTGTTTTGATTAAAACAGGTATTTTGATATATCGACCGAATGCCACCTGTGGCTATGGGGAAAATTTGTACCAGTGGGCAGTTTGGTGTTTAAAACTCGGTGGGCTGGTATTTAATAGGTTTCAGCTCTTGAAAAAGCCACTTGAATCTTTAATATGCAATCGAATCTCCCTGGTATTGCCACAACTATCCGTCCATGACTATCCGTTTACATGAAAAGGCCGAAGGAATTGGTAAAATATGTAGGAGGTATATGTAACTCAACACAATTGTTTTGATTACGATTCATAATCCTTATCCCCTTTCAAAGAAAATTAGTATGGGGCTTATGTACTTCTGTTGTTTACACTATTCGTGATCTATTACAAAATAATTTGATTTATGCACGTATATTGCCAATATATTTGTGTCAAGACCCTCTTCCAGCACAAAATTCAATTTTTCCTTTTCCCAGATTCCCACTTGGTTTGCCCAGAAACTCCTAAAATTTCTACTCCATCGCCTCAAGCTATCCCCAATATAATGTAGACATATAACAAATGAAATTGATCTACATAGTATCTTTACCTCTACATTATATTTAATTGAAAAAAAAGTTTTTTCATCTGAAAGTAAGGAGCAACATTAAAGCTTGCAACAAACTATTTGATTCAATATATATTGCCTAACCTGTTTTTGACATTACAATTTTCTATAAAGAGGAGTTGCCACAACACAAAAAGCATATCATTATTTTCAAGATTACTTTGGGAATTTGAGCCCTTCAGAAGAATACTAGAAGACTACCCAGTCCCCTCTCCTGTATTGAAGTATGCAAATTACTATCAACTCGATGACTGAAAAAATAATCATCATTAATTTGTTTCACTTAAGCTACACAACTCTTCCAACATAAAAAAGTATGAAACAACTCAGAGGGTAAATAAATAAGCTCCTGGATAAAATTAGCCACAATTGTACAAAAAAAATAAACAAGACAAAACAGAACCTTCAATTACTAAAATACCTAATAGAATATATCCACTCTAGGGATCGACTAAATCTCCGTCAATCCATTAACAAACAGTTATTCAATTCTAGCTATCAAGTTTTTTTCTTAAAATTATTATGGAAGCCTATAACCTATTGACGTGATCAGCAAGTTGAATTTTGATCTCTCTAACTCTTGTCTACCAGATCGTTATCTTTTGCTAGCTACAACACCAGCTTTTATGCCCATAATTAAGCCATGATGCTGAAATCTAAGATTTAAAAAAAAGAAAACTAGACGAGCTGGGAAAGGTGATTCAAGCTGGTAATAAAAACAGGGCTCGGCTGGGCCTTTGTTTTGTTAAACATATTCACTTTTGATTTATACTTGTTCTCAGCACCTTCTTGTGAGGAATGCGCTACAGAACAGTAGCTTATTCAAGAATAGTAGAATGTCCCCTAAGTAGGTCACTAGGGTGGACGGTGCTGAATTAAATTGGAAAACCATCAATTTTTGAAGGTCAGATTTAATGGTTTCCACAAGATTTTAGATACCTGACGCAAATAAATTTTACAATTAGAACGTCTTTTAGTTTCAAAAGTCACATTTTTGTAATAAATTGAATTCAAACTGTCTTGGCATCTAAAGAATGAATTTTCAGTAAAATGCGAAGCATAACAATTTTCTTTGTCATAATTTCTTTTCCGTGGTCAAATAATTAGAAAGAGCATGAAGCCAAGAAAATAATCCGCTTGCCTTTAATTTCTCATTGGAGTTGTAAAAGACGTCAATACGATCTACATGGACCTTATTACCGTGTTAATTACGAAATGAATTGCCGGAAAAATGTATTTTAGGTAATGGGCAGGTAGGCACTACTAACTAAAATACGGTTCAAATCATTTTTTTTCTAAGGAATGTTTTTTTCAAGGACAAAAATTTATTAATTCCTTAAAGTCGTGACAAAGCCTAAAAAGTATATCCCAACCTGTAGCAGTTTTTGGCAGTGATCTTTTCCATGAAGCAATATATATTTACCTAATCAGTGAGTAGTTTTAGGTTATTTCCATGGTATAGGTTTTTATCCATGATGAAAGTTGCTTAACTTCTTAGAATTTCTAAGAGGATGAACTTAAAGGAAACAAGTAGGATAAGATTTCTTTATAACTGGTTTGGAGTCATAGGAGTCCAACTTCTATTTATTTTGAAGTCTTAGCAACAGCAATAAGAGCAGCCAAGGGATATGTTACACATTCTCATATGCAAGATTTTCTATCTGTGTAGCGAAGGAGCCCAAATATTTACACGCTTCACGTACGGCTTAGCTAGAAAATCGTCCATTTCACGCCCTTTTAGATGCTTTCTTCCACTCGTCCCACTCACTACGGTCACTATGGAGCCTCAGACTTCTGGCTGAGACAACGGTCTTGACATCAATTCTAATCAGAAAACTACTTACCTCAGTTTTGAAAATCCAGGTTTTTTTTATCCGTGTTTTCTGAGGTTTTGGCATGGCGATATTGACAAAGTTTTTGCTGGATTTTTTCTGCCATTTTCTATAGCTAATTACTTGAAAGGTTATCACAATGAAAGTATCACTATGTCTGTACTATATTGGCAGTTTCTACATGTACTACCATATATGTACTACCATATGTTTTTGGCAGTTTTCACAGCGATGCGGAGCACCATGTAGGATTTAATTTTAGGACATGTCATCTAAATGGCAAACCTTATAAAAAATTAATGTTGGTATGTTTGACACTTTTTCTTCTGGAATTTATGTTCCGATTTTGTTCTGGGTAGCCCACTTAATCCCTTGTTGGGTGTTTGAAGGAGCTATATCATGATTGCAGCTGTAGCTGCGACCTAGCAAGGGACACCACCGTAATAGGGCTCTTTTGAATTTTGCCAACTTTGGAACAACTGTGTCTTTAGATTATTTAGGGAGGTGTAAATCAGGTCAAAGGAAGTTAAATTGCTTGTAAAACTTGTATTTACTGCCCCCCTTAAACGAAGCAAGTTTTTTAATCTCTTAAGTCCCTTTTATTTTTTTTCTGATTCTCCAGATGTTTAGTATTTTTCCAAATGCTTTCTTTGCTCTGTTTTCAGTAACAGAAATTGTTGGGAACTGGAGTGTTTATATGGAAAGTGTTTGTGTCGTATCTTGGAAACGTTAGTAAGGGTAAACCGCTGGTTCTAGTAATGTTAAAACACATCCTAACACATTTTCAGTTTTCTACTCTCCCTTATAATCCTTATTGTATAACCTGCCAACTTTTGAGCTACGAAAGCCGACTATTCCCCAAACAGTTCCTGATAATTAACCAAAACACATTTTTCAGTTTTTCTACTCTTCAGTGAAATTCACAATATATGACATACCTTCTTTTGACTGACTGTAGCAGTAGAGATGCCTTATTGACTCGTGACCCCACACCATATATGGGCATAGAGTCATTAGGGAGA
>JAQQPU010014883.1:298-22061 GCA_029168905.1 Artemia sp. Kazakhstan ARC1039
TTTTTTGGTCTTTTAAAATGTGAACCAAAGACTGAAAACCAACCCTATCCCTAAATTGCCTTTCGGATTGTGTACCTAGGTTTAGGCGGAAACGAAGAGAATTCGGAAGAATTCTCTTTACTCTACAACGCTGTAAAAATTCTTGTTGATTAATAAGGTTGGCGTGTTTTTTAGACAAATCAAAATAATTAAGAACAGACTTGGTCAAAAGCTCCCCGTAAGCTAGTCGTAAATAATTTCTGAGACCACACTGGCTAATCATGATAAACAAAAAATCGCGAAGAAAGGAAACGAGGACAATTAACAGCCAGTGAAAAAATTGAAAAATTATGCAAATATTTCGGTCAAGACCTCCGCTTGACCGTCCTCAGTGCAGAATAAAACTGATAAAAATATAAAAACCAAACCTTAAAATAAAAACACGAAACTAAAATTGGACGACCCTTTCCTAGTAACGGTGAAAGGGTAACTGAATAAAAAACACAAGTCTAAATGGCATTTCAGAATTTCATTTTGCGTAAAGCACTTTTAAAGGCTGATCGCTTTCCAGTTTGATTGTTATCGGAGACTCTATTCGATTGCACAATATAACTTTGTGGATGTATGTAAAAACGATCAGAATTAATAATTTTGTCATAAATGGGACTTAGAAAAATTTCTCCAGTGTCTCTATTGAGAGCTACCTTTTGGTGAATGTGCTTTTTTATTTCAACTGCCTCCCTGAAAACTTGCGTGAGACCTTTAACGGGGGCAACGATAGAGGCCTCGTCAAACAAAATGAAATGGTGTGGATTCTCGTACACATGTTGCGCCAAGGCGGAATCAAAAACCTCAGGCCTTTGGCGTAACCTCATTGCCTTGTCAATTGAGGACTTGTGCTCAGATAACCTCTCCCCCAATTGCTGTTGGGTTCTACCAACATAAAAACAGCCACAAGAACAAGGAATTCTATAAACACCACTACCCAGAATGGGGCTGGTTTTATCTTTGCCGTTGTTAAAAAAGTTCTGTGTAATATTTGAATTTTTAAAGGCGACGCTAAGTTTATGTTTTTTAAGGATTCTTTTCAATTTATCACTCAATTTTGGAATGTAGGGTAGAACAGTGAAAAGTTTCTTATCATCCACCAATGGGACGGTATCTGTTGGGGCTTGTGGACCTGATGCCCTCCCCTCTGCCTTTTTTCGTCTTCTGTCTATAATGGTCTCAAGTAATTTTATAGGGTAGCCATTGCAAAATAAAATGTCCTTAATATAGTTCAATTCTGAGTCTATGTGAGGCTCTGAGCATATTCTTATTACTCGGTCAACCAAAGAAATAACAACTCCTCTTTTTATGCAGGGAGAGTGGTTGGAGGAAAAATGCAAATACCTATCGTTATGCGTAGGCTTTCTATAAATAGAAAATTCAAGGCCAGGAGACTTATTGAAAATTAAAACATCTAGGAAAGGAAGTTTGTGGTTATGTTCTAGTTCTAAAGTAAACTGAAGGTTAGAGTCCAAAGTGTTTAGATGAGTTAAGAAGGAGTTAAGTGACTCTCCTCCGTGCTCCCACAGAGAAATAACATCATCGACAAACCTACCCCAGAAACGGTGTTTTATCGGAAAATTTTCCAGAGCAGAGATTTCTATGAATTCCATATAAAAAGTTGCCAAAAATGGTGAAAGACTTGTACCCATGGGTAAACCCCTAATTTGGGTGAAAAATTGATTATTATATCGGAAATATGAGGAGGAACTATTGCAAAGACGGACGAGACGCATAATAGTTTCTATGTCCAGTGTTTTGTAGTCTATTTGATCAATATTATCTTCTAATTTCCTTTGAAGAGCTAGTTCACATTTTTTAATGTCGCAAGACGTATACATAGAAATGGCATCGAAACTGGCCAAAATTGTATCTTTTTTTATTTCAATGTCTTTTAATTTTTCAACAAGGTGAACTGAGTTTCTTATGTATGAAGTTTGTGTTTGCATAAGGGGACGAAAAAGTGTTGACAACCATTTCCCCAATCTGGCAGTCGGAGAGCTATAAGAAGCCACAATTGGGCGTAGAGGGACTCCATCTTTGTGGATTTTTGGGAGCCCGTAAAATTTAGGAGCTGAACAACCTTTAGGGTAAAATAATTTATACATTTGTGGAGTAATAAGTCTTTCAGTTTGCAAAATTCCTAGCTCCTTTCGTACTAAACGTGTGAACTTATCGGTGGGGTCTGAATCTATGGGCTTGTAAGTATGGGTGTCGGATAAAATATCTGTAACTTTTGTATTATATGAAGTTTTATCAAGGATAACAATTTTATTTCCTTTATCAGCCCTGGTGATAATGATGTGTGGGTCTTTTTTTAATTTTTTGAGAGTTTGTGTTTCCTGATTTTTTAACCTTGGGGAATATGGAATGAAATCAAGAATATTCTTAACCACCTCTCCTCGAAGTAAATCTGGATTTTCCACAGCACCACGTGAACCAAAACACTATTTACGACAACACTGTTCAAACACGACTTGTGTATTATACAGAACATATCGGAGAGGTAGAGCTAGGTCAATTCGAAATGTCATTCTATCATCATTAACCATTTTCATAGATTTATGTTGTCTCAAATTTATAATAAATAAGGTATGAATTAACATGCTCTTCAGGGTTACCTTAACTGCTAATCACTTTAACCCTTTTTCTCCACCTTCGTACAATCCAATTCGCAAATCCCTTACCCCTTTTTACAAATGTCAATAAAATAATTCTGATTGTAGTATCCAATTTTTTAATAACAAACTACTCTCGAGTTACACTCCAATCCGCAAATCCCTTACCCTTTTTTTTTGCAAATGTCAATCAAACAATTCTCATTGTAGCATCCAATTTTTAATAACAAACTACTCTCGAGTTACACTCCATCCTTTTATTCAAATCCAGTCACCAATCAAGTTATCGTATATTGAGCAACCATTGCTGTCTCTGATTTGCTCCTAAAAAAATGTCTACGTCTAACGGTACAATCTTGTGCAATTCTTATCAATAACAAAAACCTTGCCAAGCTTTTTAAAATGTCCACGTGTAAGTGTAGTGTCTCAGGCGTGGGTTTGCTTGTCCCATTTCATGTACCGTTCATATTGTATACACTATTATCTTGTACCGTTTCATGTACTGGCCGGAGTGCCTAATAACATACTACTCAAAATTGATTTACATATTTATTAATACTAGAAATATTTTACTCCATGTCTTTTTTCTTACTCACGAAATTAGTTGGGAATACAGGTCTTTTGCGATATAATTCTTATAATCTTTATTTTACCCCCCCCCCCCTCCCTCCAAAAAAACTTGAAGGAAAAACTTCCTTTTTTTACCTTACAGTGGGCAGGTAGGTACGCAAGATTGGGGTGGGGGGACAATAAAACTGCAGGCTTCATTCGATAATCTGAATAGGAAGTGACCATAGATTTGGACAGATTTCGTACTTTGGGGGGCCGGATCCAAAGCCCTTCCCCTCTTTCGTTCCTGCTTGTGAATGTTTTTGCCTGTACTAGCCCTTTTTTAGGTTACTGCTTACTTCTACATCCATGATGTACTTAAAGCGAGTTAACGGAATAAACAAAAGGGCGTAGGGCTAGGTCATTAGGTTAAATATAGGTATGTGACGGGGTCGGGTGGTGAAACCAATATTGACTTTTAAGAAAAATATAATAAGCTAATTGGAATTCCAAGTAGATACACTCATTTTTGCGCCTAAAAACGTAAAAATATCGGTCTACTTTTATTTTATAGGAGTTCGAGGTCTCTTGCTTTACTTCAAAATATGATAATTTATTTGTCCACTGCACAACTGGAAATATTAATAAATTAACAAATTAAAATCCCAAATTATGTTCTCACTTTTCTTGTTTATGTTTCTGAATTTGCTTTGTTTGAATTTTTATTTTAGTCTTTTTTATAATACTTGACGTTGCCATATGTTTTTTTCTTCTAGTCATTCTATGTGAATCTGTATCTGGTATCTTTATCTGGTATCTGTATTTGGTATCTTTTTTATAATACTTGACGTTGCCATATTTTTTTTTCTTCTAGTCATTCTATGTGATTTGTTTTTCTCATTATTATTTTATATTCAAAGCTCAATATTGGTCCATCAACGCTTGTTATAGTAGATTTTGCGGAATAAACCTTTTCTTATCCTCTATAACTTAATTTTATGTTAATTTTCATACCCCCAATAGTCTGGAGCCTCACTTCCAATAAGCCCACGGGCACTCCTCCACACCCCCCGCCCACTTTCCTTGAATTGAAAAGATTAGCAAGTTCTACGTGTTTGATGTAATCAGAAATTTCTCGACGATTATGCAATTGTTGTCTTACCACCTTTTTTTTTAATGGCTTGCTTCTGCGCTCTGACGTCACGTCTTCTCCGGTAGTAGATACACCCATTTCTGCGCTTAGGAACGTAGAAATATCGGTCTACTTTTATTTTATTAATAAAAAAAAACTTTCCGAAAAATAAGTTTTTCAAAGAAAAGTAGAGGCCATTTTAAACTTAAGCTCAGCAGATAAAAATACCTTTTAAAATTCAAACTCAAAACGATAAGAAATTACTATTAAAGAACAAATAAAACCCAAAACGAACAGAAATTAAATAAAAAACCATAGCAAAAACATACAACAAGTAATAATATAAATGAATAAATCTGATCTTAAAGCGAGTAATGCTTAGATTGAATATGAATATCAAGCTTAAAACGAAAACAAATATTTTCCTATTGAAATATTAATGAAACTTAAAACGAACAAAAATTAAATAAACAATCAATGCAAACAAACATACAATAGATATTAATGTAAATTAATAAATAAATCTTAAAACGAGTGAAACTTAAATTGAATATGCTTATCAAGCTTGAAACGAAGAAAAATCACCACAAACAAGAGCTCGGGTATGACCTCCTTCTCTCTCTGTAAAAGTCTAAAACCTACTGCGTCATTGGTGCTTTACTGAAAACCAATTTTATGATAAATATTTTCTTTTGTACTTAATATTGAAAATAAACATTAAAATTATAGTAACATTATGATCTGATGAGCTTTCAGTGATTAATATCATTATACATCAAACATTCAGTTTAATTTATTAGCTCTTTTTAATGTTGTTAAAGACGAACATAGTTTCCCTACAAAAAGTGCTTGGATACTGCCTCCTTTCCTAACTGTAAATAAAAACCAAAAGCCTATTGCGTCATTGGCGCTTAACTGAAAACGGATTATATTACAAATATTTTCTTTTCCAGTTCTTACAGTATTGAAAATAAAAAATACAATTACAGTGAAATAAATTTTTGAACTGATGGATCTTTCAACAATTATTATCATTATACATCAAACATTCAATTTGATGTTGTTTATACTTTCCAAGACTGTTCAAGACGCATATAGTTTTCAGTAAAGCGCCAATGACGCAGTAGGTTTTAGACTTTTACAGTGAGAGAAGGAGGTCATACCCAAACTCTTGTTTGTGGTGATTTTTGTTCGTTTCAAGCTTGATTAGCATATTCAATTTAAGTTTCATTCGTTTTAAGATTTATTTATTAATTTACATTTATATCTATTGTATGTTTGTTTGCATTGATTGTTTATTTAATTTCTGTTCGTTTTAAGTTTCATTAATACTTCAATAGGGAAATATTTTTTTACGTTTTAAGCTTGATATTCATGTTCAATCTAAGCATTACTCGCTTTAAGATCTATTTATTCATTTATATTATTACTTGTTGTATGTTTTTGCTATGATTGTTTATTTAATTTCTGTTCATTTTGGGTTTCATTTATTCTTTAATAGTAATGTCTGGTCATTTTGAGTTTGAATTTTAAAAGGTATTTGTATCTGCTGATCTTAAGTTTAAAATCGTCTTTACTTTTCTTTGAAAAACATATTTTTCGGAAAGTTTTTTTTTTATTAATTTTTGTTCGTTTTTGATTGCAAAAAAATTTACAGTTTTTAAAATTCCTTATTTCAAAATCAAACTTTAAAAAAATTAAATATTCATCAAAGTAACAAAACTGATATCAAAGTAACAATATCAAAGTGAAAAAATGGGTTTGCGTCAACCTCTGAAATTTTATTATCTGATGTTTGAACTATTTTTAACAAAATTGCTATCTCAAAATTTTTATCGGATGGATTGGGTTAAAAAGGGCGTGGGGGGACTAGATTAAGCTTCGGTCTCTCTTAACTCTTTAAAAGTGAACTAGAACTTTCTATTTTCAATCAAATGAGCCCTCTCTTAAGTTTATACGAGTATCCCTTCTATAAGAACCATATATATCCCCAGAGTATAACTTACAACATCTATTCCTGGGCCCAAAGGGGTTGTGTTGACCCTGGAGTTTTAATATATGATGGTTGAACTATTTTTTAACAAAATGGTTACCTGAAATTTTTATCGGATGGGTTTATCCATCCGATACACCCAAAGGCGTGGAGGGCGTGAGGGGCTAGTTGCCCCCTGATGTTTTTTCACTCTGAGAAAATGAACCACAACTTTTAATTTCCATTCAAATGAACCCTCTCGAAATTTATACGAGCATTCCTTCCATAAGAATCACATATGCCCCTAGAGCAATACTTACAACGCCTACCCCGGCCCTTGGGGGGGTGTCGACAAAGGAGTTTTTTTTCTTTGAACTATTTTTAACGAAATGGCTACCCCAAATTTTTTATCAGATGTATTTGGGGAAAAAGGGCTTGGGGGGGGGTAGTTGCCCTCTGATCACTTTTGACTCTTAAAAAGGGGACTAGAACTCTCGATTTCCAATCGAATGAGCCCCCTTTGATGTTTATCCGACGAACCCTTCTACTCATAACGCCCGCCTCCGGGACCTGGCGGGTTCCGTCGACACAGGAATTTTTCTTATCTGACCTTTGAACTATTTTTAATGCAATGGCTATTCTAAAAATTTTATCGGATGGGCTTGGGGAAAAAATGGTGTGTGCGGGGGGGGGGGGGGTTGCCCTCGGATATCTTTTGACTCTTAAAAATTAAACTAGAACTTTTAATTTCCAATCAAATGAGCCCGGCCTCTGAAGTTTATATGAGCATCCCTTTCATAAGAAGCATATACGCCCCCAGGACAACACTTACAACGCCAATCCCCCGGGCTCTGGGGGGCGCTTTTGTTATCAAATTTTTGAACCATTTCCAAAACAGTGGATACATGCCCTTAGGTCATAATTTAGAACACCTTCCCCTGTGCCCTGGGGGGTTCTATTGACACCGTATTTTTCCTTATCCGACCTTTGAACTATTTTTAACAAGATCTCTATCTCAAAATTTTCATCAGATGGGTTTTGAAAAAGAAGGTGTGGGGGGTGGGGGCTAGCTGCCCTCGGATCTCTTTTGACTATTAAAAAGTGAGCTCGAACTTTCAATATCCAATCAAATGAGCCCTCTCTGAAGTTTATACGAGCATCCCTTTCATCCGAACATATATGCCCCAGGGCATAACTTACAACGCCTGCCCCCGGGCCCTGGGGGGTGTGACGACACCTGAGTTTTTGTTATCTGGCTTTTGAGAGATTTTTAATTTATTGGCTACCTCAAAATTTTTATTGGATGCATTTGGGGAAAAAAGAGTGGGGGGGGGGGGCTAGTTGCCCTCAAATCACTTTTGACTCTAAAAAACTTAACTAGAACTTTCAATTTCCAATCAAATGAGCCCTCTCTAAATTTGTTACGAGCATTCCTTCAATAAGAACCATATATTCCCCCAGGGCATAACTTAAAACACCTGCCCTCGGGCCCTGGGGAGCTGTGTTGACCCCTGAGTTTTCGTCCTATGGTCTTTGAACTATTTTAAAAAAATCTATCTCAAAGTTCTTATCGGATGGGTTTGACGAAAAAAGGGCGTGGAGGGAGGGGGGCTAGGTGCCCTCCAATCTCTTTTGACTCTTAAAAAGTGAACTAGAAATTGCAAATTCCAATCAAATGATCCCTTTTTGAAGTTAATACGAGCATCCCTTCCATAAGACCCATATAGGCCCCTAGGGCATAACTTACAACGCCTGCCCTCGGGTCCTGGTGGGTTGTGTCGAGACCGGAATTTTTGTTACATGATCTCTGAACTATTTTCGACAAAATAGCTATCTTAAAATTTTTATTGGATGCATTTGGGGGGAGGGTTTGGGAAGGGGGAAAGCCGGTTACCCTCCAATATCTTTTGACGCTTAAAAAGTGAACTAGAACTTTCAATTTCCAATCAAATGAGGCCTCTCTGAAGTTTATACGAGCATTCCTTCCATAAGAACCATATATGCCCCCAGGGCATAAGTTACAACGCCTGCCCCTGGGCCCTGGCCCCTGAAGACTGTGGGGGAGTGTCCTGCTCAAACATATAATTTCCAGAACTTTCAACTACGTTGAACAAAATGGCTATATCAAAATTTTGATTTGATGTGTTTGGGGAAATGGTGGGCGTGGAAGGGGTGTCAGTTGCCTTAAAATCACTTTCGACTATTAAAAAGGGAACTAGCCATTTAAATTTCCAATCGAAAGAGCCCTTCCTGAAGTTTCTACGACAAGGTTGTTTATACAAAACCTTATATGCCCCCAGGGCATAACTTACAACCCTTGCCCTGACGGCTGTGGGGGAGCTGTCATCCTCAAACACCTAATTGCAAGAACTTAAAACTATGTTTAATAAAATGGCTGTCTCAAAATTTTGATTGGATGTGTTTGGGAAAGGGTGGGCGTGAGAGGGGGGTTAATTGCCCTAAAATCACTTTCGACTATTAAAAAGGGCATTAGCCCTTTGAATTTACAATCGAATGAGTCTTTTTTGAAGTTCTTACGACAACGCCTTCTATAAAAATCTTATATGGCCCCAGGGTATAACTTAAAACCCTTGCCTTGAAGTTTTTGGGGGATTTTCCTCCTCAAAAACATATTTTCTATCTGGAAATCAACTACGCTGAACAAAATGGCTATCTCAAAATTTTGATTGGATGTGTTTGGGGGAATGATGGGCGTGAGGAGGGGGCTAGTTGCCCTCCAAACACTCTCGACTATTAAAAAGGGCACTGTTCCTTTGAATTACCAATCGAATGAGCCTTTTTTGAAGTTTCTACGACAACACCTTCTATAAAAACCTTATATGCCCCCAGGGCATAACCTAAAACCCTTGCCCTGAGGGTTTTGGGGGAGTTTCCTCCTCAGAAACATATTTTCTATCTGGAAATCAACTACGCTGAACAAAATGGCTATCCCAAAATTTGATTGGATATGTTTTGGGAAATGATGGGCGTGGGGGGGGCTAGTTGCCCTCCAATCACTTTAGACTATTAAAAAGGACACTAGCCGTTTGAATTTCCAATCGAATGAGCCTTTTTTGAAGTTTCTACGACAACTCCTTCTATAAAAACCTTATATGCCCCCAGGACATAACTTAAAACCCTTGCCCTGAGGATAGTGGGGGAGTGTCCTCCTCAAAAACATATTTTCTATCTGGAAATCGAATACGCTGAACAAAATGGCTATCTCAAAATTTTTATTGCATTTGTTTTGGTGAATGATGGGCGTGGGGGAGGGCTAGTTGCCCTCAAATCACTTTTGACTATTAAAAAAGGCACTAGAACTCTCGATTTCCAGTCGAATGAGCCTCCTTTGAAGGTTCTATGACGACCCCTTCCATATGAAGTGCCTCTGGGAAAAAAAAAATAAATAATCAGAGGCATACTCCCCCACAACCCTCAGGGCGAGGGTTTTAAGTTATGCCCTGGGGGCATATAAGGTTTTTATAGAAGGCGTTGTCGTAAAAACTTCAAAAAAGGCTCATTCAATTAGAAATTCAAATGGATAGTGCCCTTTTTAATAGCCGAAAGTGATTGGAGGGCAACTAGGCCCCCCACGCCTATAATTCCCCCAAACACATCCAATCAAAATTTTGAGATAGCCATTTTGTTCAGCGTAGTTGATTTCCAGATAGAAAATATGTTTTTAAGGAGGACACTCACCCACAACCCTGAAGGCAAGGGTTTTAAGTTATGCCCTGGGGGCATATAAGGTTTTTATAGAAGGCGTTGCCGTAGAAACTTCAAAAAAGGCTCATTCGATTGGAAATTCAAAGGGCTAGTGCCCTTTTTAATAGTCGAAAGTGGTTTGAGGGCAACTAGCCATTTTTTTAAACGTAGTATTAAGTTCTGGAAATTAGGTCTTTGAGGATGACAACTCCCCCACAGCCTTCAGGGCAAGGGTTGTAAGTTATGCCCTGGGGGCCTATAAGGTTTTGTATAGACAAGGTTGTCGTAGAAACTTCAGAAAGGGCTCATTCGATTGGAAATTTAAATGACTAGTTTTCCTTTTTAATAGTCGAAAGTCATTCTAAGGCAACTGACACCCCTTCCACGCTCACCATTTCCCCAAAGACATCCAATCAAAATTTTGGCCTAGCCATTTTGTTCAACGTAGTTGAAAGTTCTGGAAATTAAATATTTGAGCAGGAAACTCCCCCCACAGTCTTCAGGGGCAAGGGTTATAAGTTATGCCCTGGGGGCATATATGGTTCTTATGGAAGGAATGTTTGTATAAAATTCTGAGAGGGCTCATCTGATTGGAAATTGAAAGTTCTAGTTTACTTTTTATGCGTCAAAATATATTGGAGGGTAACCAGCTTCCCCCCCCCCAAAAAAAAAAAAAAACCTTTTTTCCCAAATGCATCCAATAAAAATTTTAAGATAGCTGTTTTGTAAAAAATAGTTCAAAGAAATAGTTCAATCATATAACAAAAATTCTGGTGTTGACAAAACCCACCAGGGCCCAGGGGCAGGCGTTGTAACTTATGCCCTGGGGGCATATATGGGTCTTATGGAAGAGATGCTCATATTAACTTCAAAGAGGGATCATTTGATTGGAAACTGAAAGTTCTACTTCACTTTTTAAGAGTCAAAAGAGATTGGGGGCACTTAGCCCCCCCCCCTCTACGCCCTTTTTTCCTCAAACCTATCCGATAAGAACTTTGAGATAGATTTTTTTAAAAATAGTTCAAAGACCATATAACAAAAGCTCAGGGGTCAACACAGTCCCCCAGGGCCCGAGGGCAGATGTTGTAAGTTATGCCCTTGGGGAATATATGTTTTTATTGAAGGGATGCTCGTAAAAAATTCAGAGATGGCTCATTTGATTGGAAATTGAAAGTTCTAGCTAAGTTTTTTCGAGTCAAAAGAGATTGGAGGGCAACTAGCTCCCCCAAGCCCATTTTTCCCCAAATGCATCCAATAAGCATTTTGAGATAGGCATTAATTTAAAAATTTCTCAAAAGGCAGATAGCAAAAACTCAGGTGTCGTCACAACCCCAAAGTGCCCGGGGGCAGGCGTTGTAAGTTATGCCTTGGGGCATATATTGTTCGCATGAAAGGGATGCTCGTATAAATTTCAGAGAGGGCTCATTTGATTGGTTATTGAAAGTTCGAGCTCACTTTTTAATAGTCAAAAGAGTTCCGAGGGCAGCTATCTCCGAACCCATCTGATGAAAATTTTGAGATAGACATCTGGTTAAAAATAGTTCAAAGGTCGGATAAGTAAAATACAGTGTCAATAGAACCCCCCAGGGCAAAGGGGAAGGCGTTCCAAGTTATGCCCTAAGGGCATGTATGGTTCTTATTAAAGGGATGCTCGTATAAACTTCATAGAGGGCTCATTTGATTGGAAATTGAAAGTTCTAGTTCACTTTTTAAGTATCAAGAGAGTTAAACTACCCCCCCCCCCCGCACGCTCTTTTTTCCCCAAACCCGTTCCCTACAAATTTTGAGATAGCCAGTGTTTTGGAAATTGTTCAAAAATTAGATAACAAAAACACCCCCTGGCGCTTTACTGAAAACTATATGCGTTTTGAACAGTATAGGGAAGTATAAACAACAGCAAATTGATTATTTGATTAATAACGGTATTAATTATTGAAAGATCCATCAGTTCAAGAATTTATTTCACTGTAATTGTATTTTTATTTTCAATACTGTAAGAACTGGAAAAGAAAATATTTGTAATATAATCCGTTTTCAGTTAAGCGCCAATGACGCAGTAGGCTTTTGGTTTTATTTACAGTTAGGAAAGGAGGCAGTATCCAAGCACTTTTTGTAGGGAAACTACGTTCGTCTTTAACAACATTAAAAAGAGCTAATAAATTAAACTGAATGTTTGATGTATAATGATATTAATCACTGAAAGCTCATCAGATCAAAATGTTACTATAATTTTAATGTTTATTTTCAATATTAAGTACAAAAGAAAATATTTGTCATAAAATTGGTTTTCAGTAAAGCGCCAATGACGCAGTAGGTTTTAGATTTTTACAGTGAGAGAAGGAGGTCTTACCCAAACTCTTGTGTGTTGTGATTTTTGTTCGTTTCAAGTTTGATTTGCATATTCAATTTAAGTTTCACTTGTTTTAAGATTTATTTATCAATTTACGTTAATATCTATCGTAAGTTTCTAATTTCAAAATCAAACTTTAAAAAAAATCAAATATTCAGCAAAGCATCAAAACTGATATCAAAGTAACAATATCAAAGTGAAAAAATGGGTGTGTCAACCTCGGAGTTTTTATTATCTGATGTTTGAACTATTTTTAACAAAATTGCTATTTCAAAATTTTTCTCGGATGGGTTAGGGGAAAAAGGGCATGGAGGGACTAGATTAAGCTTCGGTCTCTTTTGACTCTTTAAAAAAGAACTCAAACTTTCTATTTTCAATCAAATGAGCCCTCTCTGAAGTTTATACAAGTATCCCTTATATAAGAACCATATATATTCCCAGAGTATAACTTACAACGCCTATCCCTGGGCTCTGGGGGGTTGTGTCGACCCTGGAGTTTTAATATCTGATGGTTGAACTAGTTTTAACAAAAGGGTCACCTGAAATTTTTATCCGATGGGGTTATCCATCCGATACGCCCAAAGCCGTTGAGGAAGGTAGGGGCTAGTTGCCCTTTGATCTTTTTCAGTCTGAGAAAATGAACTACAACTTCTAATTTCCATTCAAATGAACCCTCTCTGAAGTTTATACGAGTATACCTTCCATAAGAACCATATATGCCCCCGAGCAATACTTACAACGCCTTCCCCAGCCCTGGGTGGGGGGGGGTGTTGACACAGGAGTTTTTCTTATCTGATCTTTGAACTATTTTTAACGAAATGACCATACGTAAAGGTGTTTTTGTTATATGATATTTCAACTATTTTTAACAAAATGCCTACCTCAAATTTTTTATCAGAAGTATTTGGGGAAAAAGGGCTTGGGGAGCCAGTTGCCCTCTGATCACTTTTGACTCTTAAAAAGGGCACTATTATTCTCGATTTTCAATCGAATGAGCCCCCTTTGAAGTATATCCGACGACCCCTTCTATATGAAGTGCCTCTGGGAAAAAAATAAATGGAATGTGGGGGGAGGCTAGCTGCCCTCCAATCACTTTTGACTCTTAAAAAGTGAATTACAACTTTCAATTTCCAATCAAATGAGCCCCCTAGGAATTTTACACGATCATCCCTTCCATAACAACCATATATGCCCCCAAGGCATAACTTACAACGCCTACCCCCGGGCCCTGGGGGGCTGTGCCGACACCGGAGTTTTTTGTTATCAGAACTTTGAACTATTTTTAACATTATTGAAAATAGACATTAAAACTAAAGTAAAATTTTGAACTGATGAGCTTTCAGCAATTAATATCTTTATACATAAAATATTCAGTTTAATTTATTAGCTCTTTTTATAGTTGTTAAAGACGAATATAGTTTCCCTACAGACAAGTGTTTGGATACTGCCTCCTTTCCTAACTGTAAATAAAACCAAAAGCCTACTGCGTCATTGGCGCTTAACTGAAAACGGATTATATTACAAATACTTTCTTTTCCAGTTCTTACAGTATTGAAAATAAAAATGCAATTACAGTGAAATAAATTCTTGAACTGATGGATCTTTCAATAATTAATACCATTATTAATCAAATGTTCAATTTGATGTTGTTTATACTTCCCAATGCTGTTCAAAACGCATATAGTTTTCGGTAAAGCGCCAATGATGCAGTAGGTTTTCGACTTTTACAGTGAGAGAAGGAGGTCATACCCAGACTCTTGTTTGTAGTTATTTTTGTTCGTTTCAAGCTTGATTTGCATATTCAATTTAAGTTTCATTCGTTTTAAGATTTATTTATTAATTTAAATTAATATCTATTGTATGTTTGTTTGCATTGATTGTTTATTTAATTTCTGTTCGTTTTAAGTTTCATTTATACTTCAATAGGAAAATATTTTTTTCATTTTAAGCTTGATGTTCATATTCAGTCTAAGCATTACTCGCTTTAAGGTCTATTTATTCATTTATATTGTTACTTGTTGTATGTTTTTGCTTAATTGCTTATTTAATTTCTGTTCGTTTTGGGATTCATTTATTCTTTAACAGTAATTTCTGGTCGTTTGAGTTTGAATTTTAAAAGGTATTTGTAGCTGCTGAGATTAAGTTTAAAATGGCCTTTACTTTTCTATGAAAAAATTATTTTTCGGAAAGTTTTTTTTTAATTAATAATAATAAAACATTGGAGCCGTATGCCCTTTACTATAGGCAACGCCATAGCGTTGCCTATGATAGGAGTTCGAGGTCTCTTGCTTTACTTCAAAATATGATAATTTATTTGTCCACTGCACAACTGGAAATATTAATAAATTAGCAAATTAAAATCCCAAATTATGTTCTCACTTTGCTTGTTTATGTTTCTGAATTTGCTTTGTTTGAATTTTTATTTTACTCTTTTTACAATACTTTACGTTGCCATATTTTTTTTTCTTCTAGTCACTCTGTGTGATTTGTTTTTCTTATTATTATTTTATATTCAAAGCTCAATATTGGTCCGTCAACGCTTGTTATAGTTTATTTTGCGGAATAACCCTTTTCTTATTCTCTATAGCTTAATTTTATGTTATTTTTCATACCCCCAATAGTCTGGAGCCTAACTCCCTATAAGCCCATGGGCACTCCACCCCCCCCCCCCCGCCCACTTTCCTTGAATTACAAAGATTAGCAAGTTCTACGTGTTTGATGTAATCAGAAATTTCTCGACGATTATGCAATTGTTGTCTAACCAACTTTTTTTTTAATGGCTTCTGCGCTCTGAAGTCATGTCTCTCCGGTAAATTTAAATCGACCGGCATAGTCTATTGTCATATAGGTTTCTGAATTCAAGTTGACTTAATTAATAAGGAAAAAAATAATCGTACGTAAGTTGTTTAAAATTATTACTTGCCTAAAGTTCCTGTGTAACTCAAGAACCTCTTTTGCGGGGGAGGGGGATATCGAAAACTGCAGGGAAACATCAAAAAGGAGTTTTAACCTCCTATTAAATAATTTCTCAAAACGCAATGCCTTCCATCTATATTAATAATGAAATGAAGATACGTGTAATAGCAATATAGCTTAGGCCTATGTGTTATAGCAACCATACCAAAGAAGTGAAGTTAGGTTAGTCGTAATGAAATTACCAAATATGATAAAAATATAATAGTTTAGTAACAAAATTATGGTAACTCTAACAGAGAACTATGGAGAGCAGGCTGCCCAGAACGCATTAGCCTATATTAAATACCTAAACAACTCTATATACTAATTATTTAATTAAAATATATCTGAATAGTTGTTTATGTCACTGAGACTAAGATAATTATCTCTGAATGTAGACCGAGAAACCGGTTTTACTCAGATCAAGAACTTGAGTGTCCTCGCTATAACACGTAAGTACCGAAAATATAATAATGAGTAAACAAGTTTCAACGTTTTAATTAAATATTATCAGTTATTATATCTTCCCTTCATTATAATTATATATAGACAGGCAGCGTGGTCTAGGAAGCTATTTAATTTTTATTGAGACTTGTAGCTATGAAGATTAAACCTTCTTAAGACGGGGTAAATAATGAAGCTTTGAATAGATTGAGAACGAGTGTATGTAGCTGTGTTGGACTCGGACTGTTGTAATACGTTGTTATTACACTCTCTTTACTAAAAATTGTATCCATTATTACATTTTTATTTCATTATAAATGTAAATGGAAAGGCCACATGGTCTAAGAAACCATTTAATCCTAACCTAGATTTTTTTTTTCGATTGTTTCCTATAGTTTTCGTCTATCCCGCCTATTTTTTGGCCTAGCCTACGATTCGGAGGCCTTGAAGTCTCAGGTGTTTTCGTCACTGTCATGGTTGCAGCGGTAGCTGCAATCTAGTAAGGCAGTGGTTCTCAAACTTATTTAGACAATTTACCCCTTTTTACCCACAAAACATTTTAGGTATCCCTTCTCGGTTACCGGTACTATAGCTGAAATATAAACACAATTGCCAGTCCTAGAGTTAAAGGGTTGTTTTTTTTTTTTTTTGTTGGCTGGCTGCGTACCCCCTAAAAAATTTTGTGTACCCCCAAAGGGTACGCTTACCACAGTTTGAGAACTACTATAGTAAGGGATAAACCACGGCTTAGTTTAATCAAAAATTTAGACAACGCATTTAAAAAAAAACTGGCGAGTGAGAAAAAATTGTCATTTCTAACTGATTCAGGAATGGTAACTATTATCTAAATTAGTCTTAATAGTACACTGTTGTTTTGAAAACAAATTCCTTTGAAGGACTGGCCACGGAAGGTTAAAAAATGTAGGATAAGATAGTGTAGTTCTAAAGCTTTACCCGGCTCGGCTCTATTTGAGGTTTTACCCAGCGATTTTAGTGGACTTTATTTTTTCAAAGGTGTAACCGCGTTGCCCTGATCTCACGTCACTATGAAACCTGATTTCCCCTAAAGCGCCTAGTGTTTGTGCCATTATGCTTGCTAGGTGGTTACATACCCTGCTCCTGACTTAGCACTTGCAGTAATGTTGCTAGAAAACGAGGTCTCCCTCATTGAACAAAGGAGTTAAAGGTCTAGCTATAGCTTGGACAGTAAAACAAAGTAAATAAAGACATCGAGCGAAAAAAAGTAAAAAAAAAAATTGCCCGCAATGGAGAGAGGTATTCCACTAAGATTCATCTGAGCCCCCCCCCCCTCCCCCCCTCCACACACACACTTATGCACACATGCACGTCATAATAAAGAGGTCTGTCACTAGTTCATTCTGCTTGCTCCTATCTCGTTTGGTTCTAAAGATTGGCTTTGAAAGGCCGAGGATGTTGACGGTTGTAGCGATAGCTGAAACCATGTAAAGGGTGAACCGTAGCCCAGAGTAACCAAATAAAACTGCATTTTAAAGAAACTGTTCAGTGAGAAAAAATGACCTTTGTGGTTGATTCAGGAGTGGTGACCCTGCTAAAGCGCTAGTTTTTCGGAATTCTACAAACATGGTGGGGAAATATCCCCAGTCACTTTATTTGAAAAACTTTTTCAAAAACATGTTGCATAAACCGCGAACCATTAATTTTTGTTCGTTTTAAGTTTCAACTCCACTCTTTATTTCCATCAGAAAAACATAGTTCTTTTTTTTAATTTTCTTATCAAATATTTTCCAGCCTACGAATACTTTTTAGCACCAGCATACTATGAATACATGCGAATAGGTACTGGTTTTACAGCTTTATCAAACTGTTCGTGGTAGCGAACTGCAAGTAAGGAGCGATGCGGCTCAATAGTAACCGAAACTAAAATTTAGTATTTTGATATCAATAAGCATATCAGGAGAATTGGCTTATTATGCTGATTCCAAGTATATAAGATTCATTAAGTTATATGTTATCCATCGAAAGCTACGAGCCTGAGAAATTTGCCAGATTTTCGAAAAAGGGGGTAAACACCCCCTAAAACAAACGGAATCTCTATGAAAATCACACCATCAGATTTAGCGTATTAAAGAATCCTACTGAAGAGGTTTCAAGCTCTCATCTGTAAAAATGTAGAATTTTGTGTTTTTTGCGAGAGGGGTCATTCGAACAGAAATTAAAAGCTCCTTTTAAGTAATCAAAAAGATTGAAGGGCGAATTGCCCCCCTCCTACGTCCCTTTTCCCCCTAAGTCGTCCGACCAAAATTTTGAAATAGCCAATTTGTTCAGCATAGTTGAAAGTCCAGTAACTATGCCTTTAAGGATAACATGACCCCCCATTCCCTGGGGAAAGGTCTGTTAGCCGTGGAATTTGCCCATTGTTTACGTACGGTATAGTATTTTTTATTGGGAAGTAAACAGAAATTTTTCTGGGAGGGGGGAGATTTTTTCTGGGGGAATTTTTCAAGGGGAAAATTTGCCTTGAGGAGGAAAATTTCCGGTGGGGTGTATTTTTGAGGAGAAGTTTTACACTTGAGGAATTTGCCAGAATTTGGAGGTATTTTTCATGGAAGGGGAGCCGAATTTCTCGGCATTATTTAAAAATATCCCTATTTCATTTCAGTGTCGTAAGTGTAGTTAAGTAATAAGGGGGTGGGTATACGAAGATTCGGCTACTTTTACGATTTCCGGGTATTATTAAAAAAAAGAGAAATTAAATAAAAGAAACAAGTTTTTTCAACTGAAAGTAGGGAGCAATTTCAAAATTTTGACTTTTCGTTTGAAAAGTTTGACTTTTTGTCCCAATTCTTTAAAGTTTGACTAAGTTTGACAGTTCTCTAAAGTTTGACGATTCTCTAAAGTTTGACTTTTTGTCCCAATTCTTTAAGTACGACTCTTAAACACAAGGGCCGTTTAATAAGAATAGTAAGCCGGTTTTTTTTTTAATACTAGCGTGAAGAGGGAGGTATTGAGGAGGGGGTAACCCCCCTCATATAGGCTTCGTAATAATTTCTGTTCGTTATAAGTTTTGATGTTGCTCCTTACTGTCAGTTCAAAAAATTTGTTTTTTTTTAATTTAATATCAAAGAACAAGCTGAATGAAAAATATGGTTCGATCCGACTTTCCAGGGCAATAATTAAAGAATGGTAAAGATGGCTAGGCCACGTTTACCGACGATGGACCACAGACTTCCAACGATTGTCGCTTTTGGCCACCCATCCGAGGCCAAACGACAGACGAGTCATCCCCGAATGGGGTGGAAAAGATCATAAGAAAGAATTAAAAGAAAGTGAGACTTAATAAGATGGGGCGAAGAGGAAATGTTTTGAATAGATTGGAGGAGAGAAGTAGTGTGTGCAGTTGTGATGGACTCGGTTGGCTTGGTGTTGCATTGCGTCGTTGATAGTAGCGGCAGTAGTATTTTTCTAAAACACGTTATTTACTTTTGTCTCACTCGCAAAAACAAATCGGAATTGAAGTTTTTGGTAATATTTTTGTTTGCCACAGCTTGGATGCTTAGAAAATTCTTCCTTTTACAAACAGTAGACCTTAAAATCAGTAAAAAAAATCCACACAAAATTCAGCCGATTTTTCAAAAAGGTAATATTTCCCATTTTATAAGAATTTTGTGTGGCCTTTAGTAGATACATGGAAACATTTATACAAGCTGCGGTTTCTCAACCACTGTTCTTTTGAACCCTATGCTTCTACAGAGTCCTTTGGGGTTCCTAAGAAAAAGAGTGAACTATGTTGGGACCTCGGGAAGTCCTATGAAAAATATGAAAGAAATATGGCATACAGGCACGCCGTGTCCTGCCCCTATAATACAGTGCTAGAAATAGGCGAATTGCTGCGATAATATAAGAAACCATCGGGAAAATCTCGAGATCTGGAGAGGGATCTGGGCTCGCGTGCCCTCTTTCTTGTATGCATACCTGATGGTATAAATGGTACTGGGTATAAATATAAAAAGGGTAGATATGTGAGAATATCTAGGGATCCTTTATCAGTTTTAGGAGGGGACAGCGTTCTTACGGAATTTACCTTCTTCGTTCAGAACATAGCACTTAAAGTCACTTTTAGGAACTTAAGGGGAAAACAGTTTAACTTAAGGGGAACTTAAGGGGAACTTAAGGGGAAAACTTAAGAGCATGGATAATGCTCTCTTGCACCCTTCTAGCAACGCCCTTGAGAAAATGGTTGAGAAATACTAATATAGAAAAAGAAAATGAGTTAGGTCAAATTAGGTTATTATGATTCTCATAATGACCTAAAGCGACATATATTAGAATTTATTCTTTACATGGGTATGACTTTTTACACGTTTTTTCTGTCTTTTTACACGGTCATGTCCACAGTTAGAAGCCCTTAAGAACGTACCCCACCAGTAAAAACTTGACACTTTCACAGCTTTCCCTATTTTTCTGTTTTCAAGTCCCCTCCCCCTGAAAAAATCTTGTTTACGTGCCTGGTATGGAACAAGTTTTGTAGGAATAGCTTAATAAATAATTTATTATAGTATTTTCAATTGCAGATTCGTTAACTCAGAGATGCCCGGAACCCAATTTATCCAAGTTAAAAGTCCAAATGTCACATATGGAAGCACGACCATTGAATCAACTTATGAATATACGGAAACTAACGTACAATATGAAACCGGTCGTATAACTGTAAGTTTATATTTTCTGGATTTATCTTCTTGGCCCATAGCCTATTCTGTTGTCTCTAAATGGAAATTAACCGGAAAACAGAAAACTAGTTTTATCGTACGATTTGTTTTAAAGGAGAGATATGCATCATTGAATATTTCTGCAACCTCTGCTTATTATCTGGTGACTCCAGTATTCCGCTTGAATTCAATAGCTGGTCATATTGAATATAAGTATGAGAGGTGTATTATCAAGACATAATTGCAGCAAAATTGAAACCCTAGCCTGCGGAAAGTGGAGCTTGGTTTTTCACTGCTTCCGCTTCTGCTATGTTTTATAGATCTATTTTAACACTTTTTTTTTAATTCTGTTTAATACTATCTCTATTTGGAGTTTCTCCTTTCTTTTGTGGAATTTAGGAATTTTCCTAAATGGAAATAAGGTTTGGGATATAGTTGCAGAACTCCGCGCAAAATTGGAAAGGGGCCCAAAGCCAGTGGTAGCTTCTCTGAACTGGACCTGGGATGGATACATAATTAATGCTTGGGGAGGGGCAGCGATAAAATTTGGCTCGCTTATCCGTGTCTTTTGCCCCTCCGACACTGTAATTTTGACCTTCTGGGGGACGTTCCCCTAGAATCAGTCCCTGGATCTGCCCACGCACTGGATAGTGGAATTTAGTCAAGTAGACAACAATCTGAAAATTTTTTGGGACTATTTGGGCCTACAAAAGAACATCTTCTTGGAAGAAAATTGATAATGCTTTGATACGTCTGTACTGTGAACAGTTGAGCGCAATAGCTGTTTAAGAAACATTTGTTTCCTCTATTTGTATGTATGCACAATGATGTGCAGAAGTTATATGTTTAACCTGCATCCCAATGAGATGAACAGTTTCCACTTGATCTCGACATTTACAGCTTTACAGATATTGTAGACTCAAGAGTTACATTAGAGGATGATATATTATAATAATGGCATTTTAGTTTAAATTTTGGTAACACTCCCTCATATATTTGTAGACTAGGTGAAAAAGAGTGGCGGTGATTGATGTTGCTTGGTCTAGGCGATGGTTGGATCGGTGGCAGAAACCTGAATGTGGTGGCAGGAATTGGGTGGCGTCCACCTAGATATCAGATAGAATCCCCAGGCTTGGTGTTGTTCCTCAAGTGATTCGGTTAATTTTCCGACTTTCTACTTAAACATTGTTGTCGAAAGACTTTTCAGTGTTTTGAAAACCAAAAAATAAAATGAGGATGGGGCTAAACACATAACTGATTTCCTTCAGGCATGGCAATGATTTCTGTCAGGCATGGGATAAAGCGTAAAGCCCCCCCCCCCCC
>JAQQPU010014884.1:6213-22054 GCA_029168905.1 Artemia sp. Kazakhstan ARC1039
CACTTTCTAATTCTTCTACTTTACGATTTTTCACTTTCTAATTCTTACGGAAACACTACTTATAATTATAAAACTATATGCTATGCAGTTTTAAAAGGGGCAAATATTCAATTTCACTTTCTAGTTCTTCTACTTTACGATTTTTTTCTTCTTTTCAAAATATATATTTCCGCTTAAACAGTTCAAGCAATCCCATTTCATTTTTACTGATTTTGGTACTTTAAACGATGAGTTTACGCAGTCATTCCTCTCTGATGTTCCAAATCAGAACGTGATGTGGAACATCCATGATATGGAGCATCATCGTTCATAGAATGTAAACAAAGAATGTTACATTGTTTATTACTTAGAATACCTGTTCAGTTATTCTGTGTCACCTTGATTTTAATGTCTAGTTCAAGTCGAATCCAGCAAGTTATCCGGTGAGTAAACAACGGGTGTGATCTGCTATGGGGCAGGGGGGAAACTGTCCCCTTCAGACTCTAGTTTGAACCCCCCTAGATTCAAGTTTGTTAACCCCAGCTGAAATTTAGTTTCTGAAAAGATCTTGTCAGAACTAAGAAAAGCCTGCATAATTCAAGCATCCAGAGAAACGGGTCAGTTTTCTTTAGTAAATTTGCCTTTATGGTTCTATATGACTCATTTTTCTTTTTCTTTCAATTGGCTCCAATTATTACCCCCCCCCCAGATTCTGACGAAATTACACCACTGGAGTAAACTCATTAAATAGTTCTGTCATCAATTACCTTCTCTTTCAGTGCTCAATAAACAACAGTTTCTTAAATTTTATTTTCTTTTAAAACATTTGCTTCAGATCTAGTTAACGTCGTCAGATTATTTTGTTAAAGGAATATTTACTTAATCTTGAGTATTTACTTGAGCAATATTTTTTGCTGGTTATTCGGGAAAGACGAAAGGTCTGCATTCGGAAATGTTATCCTCTTAGTAATTGCTGACATAAACAATTTAAATGCTGTTAAAAATCTGGCCAGAGATAAGCAAATGAAAATATCAGTTATATCATATGCAGCCACATACAAACATCAGCATCTACTAGCATCTAGTCTAGTGATTCTTTTTTGGTTTGGTGACTTTCAGTGATTTTTCAGAAAAAAACTGATGATTCAATCCAAAAATTGTAATTTTACCATTTTAGAGCTTTATCTTTAAAAAGCAACAGGCCACAAACAAAATTCTTGCGACTATGCTATTAAAATAGAATCTATTGTCAGTGAGTGGTAAATTTTTTTAATTTTTTTTTATCAATATTAGATTAAAAAAAAAAAAAATTAAACAAAATTGAAGATTGAAACTATGTCTTGAGCAGAGCAAAAAAGGAATCTGCTAGAAATCATAATGAATAGTGAACTAAAACTTAAAAGAAACATATATTAGACTTAATTAAAGGTGGAACCAATAATGAATCTGTAATGTACCAAAAATAAAACTAATATTAAACTTAAACTCAAAACGAAAAGAAATTACTAAATATATGATCAGGGAATTCGTCCCCCTTGTACCCCAACTATAGTTAAAGAAAAATGTTAAATATAGATATTAAAGTTAAAAGAAACAGATATTAGACTTAATAAAAAAACGGGACTTATTATCTACCAAAAATAAAGCTAATATTCAACTCAAACTCAAAATGAACAGAAATTACTAAATATATGAACTGGGAGGTCGTCCCACTTGCACCCCAATTATAGCACAAGTGTCATTTGCGCTTTACTGAAAGCAATATATATTTCTCCACATCCTTGTCCAAATCCTCCATATATCTACTAAAAATGTATAGTCAACGAGAAAATACTGTATAATATACATGTGTATTTTGCAGCTGAATGAGCATCGGAAAAAATATTGTTTTTTTTTCAGTGGCGCCGATTCACGAAAATGTAGGGGGGAGGCCAAGCATTTTCTTTGATTTTTTTTTAAATGAAGATAAAGGAAACTAAACAACATTGAGCAAGTATATCTAAAACAGGGAGTAACCATAGATCTTAATTCTCTTAATTAACAGCTACCGCAGCAACCACGATTTCCTAGATTGCAACTACCGCTGCAACAACGATTAAAATTATTCCTAAAAATAATTTTGTGTTAATTACAAAAGGCACTATATTAGCAAATTTCTTTAAAATGCACTAACAAACAGCTCCCTATGATGTTTGAGTGTCCCGCTAGCTGGAGAGAGGGAAAAAAGGAAAAAAGAGATACTTTCTAAGCGGAATTGCTCTAAAAAACAAAGTTTTTCTGAGGGAAGTAAAGAGTGAAGATGAAAGTTGAAACAAACAAAAATTATTACTTCACAGTCTATCTAATACATGTCGATAAAACTAGTCAAATAAACCAACTGATGATATTTCCCTATGTTTGTAGGATTATAGAAAACAAGCGTTTTACTGAAAACACAAAAACCAAGTATAAAAAACAAGAACATTGATTTAGGGGACAAAAGTGAGTACGTAGCGTTTACTTTTCTTTGAAAAACTTTTTTTGTGGAAATTTTTTTTTTAATTATTAGTAAAAAGATTGAATAAAGGTAAGAATGTGACCAGATGTGCTTAATTGCATACTTATATACCACAATATGCCCAAAACATCAACACTATTTGACAACACTGGCCCAAATACTGCTATTTGCACTCGATAAAAACTTGCTGATCTTGGAAAACTGGAAGAATATCATACCACAAAATGCCTTTGTTTTATAAAACAGATTCGCTTTTCATCGATATTCATCTAGGCGTAAATGTATTACCATTCCACTACACAAGGAGACATGTTAAGAAAACAATCCTTTTATCCTTTTCCTCGTCTTTCCTACACTCGTTCACAACCACAAGCGGATCTTACCGTCCCCTCAGTGACGCGACTCCATTTGACAAAGAGGACTTCTTTACCGTTAAGGTTTTAACTATGTTATTTCATATATTTGATTCTATTTAGACCTAGACTGTCTTTTCATTGAATGAATCTTAATCGATACCAAAATTTTCATTTTGGTATAAATGTATGAACCACGCCAGGTCATAAGGAGGCATGTTAAGAAAACAATTCTTACTTCATAATATGCCCGTTTTCAAAGTAAGTTTAATCATCCATGGTCAACAATTTGTTCACAATAGTTTTTTTTATATTAATGTAATGCATATAGTCACTGTTCGTATTAATGTAATGAAGAGTTTTCTTTTGTCATGTGTTTGAATTTTCAATGTGTGTTTGTGTCCTTCTTTTTTTTTCTTTAGTGATTACTCCGTCTACTGTACCTTTTGTACCTTTTTTTGACGGGCAATAAATGAATAATAATAATAATGTTTTCCAGCGGGAGAACCTTTATCATCACTTCTTTCGCTGTATTTTCAGTTTTTCAATAATTATGTCTTTTTTTCAACTCTTGAAAATCGTTTATAAACAAACGCCCAAGAGCCATCTAGCTAATCTAACCTGGCCTAATTTCACCAAATTTATGAATATTTGCCTATTAATATCCTATTGGTAGATGGCTGTTAATATCTTTTTGGTAGATAATTTTCATATATAGACTATTTGAAAACGGATAAATGAAGTCAAATCTATGTTTTTTTTCCACAATTTTGTAAAAAAAATGTATAAATTTTGTCACAATTTTGCTAAAAAAAAAATTTAAACCCTCATCTGAAATCGAAACACTAAAAAGACTCAATATAAAGGCAAGAAATACTTTATTAAATTACAATTGGGGTTAGAGCTGTTAAAATTGGAAAAGACAAAACCTAAAGAAAGACAATAAAAAAAAAAAAAAACTATTTTATAACCCATGCGAAAGGCAGTGGAATCAAAAGGAAAGAAGGCAATAGAAAAGAAACAACAACACTGAAATAAAACTTGTCTATAATAAAATATCAATACTGCTATCTGAAAGTATAATTAGGAATATCACTATTGGGCCGTCTGAAGTCGAAATGTATCTCGGTGAAGAAAGTTTTCAGCGACTGCAGACTGAATTTGCGATACTTTAAAACGGCTGCACATGGCACACTTTGCACAAGGGTGCACAAAACGAAGAAATGGATTCACTTCGAAGGAGTCATAAGTCAAAACAACAGGTTCGGCAATCATTTACGGTCCATCTAACTCAAAATTTTACAAAATAAAATTAATATTATTTATTATTCTGTTTTAATATTAATTGTTCACGTCATAATAAAATAGTTCTTTTTTATTATTTCTATCTTGTAAAGTATGGAAAGACATTGAAGCTTCAAAGCTATTAATATATATGTTATATATTATATATGAATATATGTAATATATTAATATATATGTATACTAATATATAAGCTTTATATATATATAAAGCTTATAATATGTTCTTTGTAGACAATATATTTAGATTTCCGACGGTCATACTGTGCGAGTACAAAAGTATTTTCTGGCGACATTCCAAATTGAAAATTTACAATAATCACAGTGATAACAATAAAACGAATGTTTATGGTACTGCTGATTCATGTTTCACAACCAATTAATCTACTTAATTAATTAACTAATGAATTAAACAACTAATTAAAACTGATCTTGTTTGAAACCAAAAGATGACTACCTCATTTTTGTATAAGAAACTCATTTTGGCACTAATTTGAATTGTCGCCCGAAAACTTTAAGGAAAACATACGCAATGATCAAAATCTAAATAAAAATTCATAAATTTTTCTCACTCTGTATGTAAAACTAAACAACAACTTTGAAACACAAACCCTTATCTGTTATTTGACTTTGGACAAGTTACGTATGAAGAAACTTCACACTAAAGGGATGTACAGACACAGCGTGTTCTTTTAACATTTTAAGAGCGCATATGTACAAACGATAGGTCGGCCTTTTCACAGAAAAGGCAGCTTCCAATTAATGAAATACTATTCTCACAGATCCAACATCGAAAATATTCAGCTTTATTGATTCGAAGTTTAATCTACAAACAAGTCCTAGTTTAAAAGGTGACGCAAAAACGGTTTGGAAAAGTTTGAAACGATTTTTTCTTTAGGGGGAGGGGTGTTGTTTTTTTTAGATTTATCTCAAAGATTGCGTTTGCAATGTCTATTAATGAGATATTTATTCGTAAGGAGTGTGGTACCAAAGGTGAAATGAAAGCTATTTGGTTATCACATTTAAATGTAGCAGTGATTGTTATTTTTCACCCCTCTCGGACAACTTTTTTACTTCTCGGTGTGGCCGTTAAACTAATGTAGTATTTTATTTATTATTTTATTATAGAAGATTTCCCTTTCTTTCTCTCAAAAAACATATGCGGGGTTTTGACCTTAAACAGCTTTGCTCTGTGTTCGTCTCAGGCAATTTTGCAATGGGACACAATATCATAATAGAAGAACAACGCAACATCAGTCCAACCCTTAAGGGAATTAATGAGCTTAAACAAAAGAATACTTCAAACTTGTGCCTTATCCAATTTTGTAAGCAATAAAAAAGAGGGAGGTAAAAAGAAGCACGTTCAAAAAATTGCAAAGTTCCATCCCCGAAAATTATCCTCTCACGAGAGAACTACAGACCATGATCTGGATTTTAGTATTCTTGCCAAACGATACATTCCTAAAATTATTAAGTACACATTGGCTAATTGGCAAATATAACAGAGTTGTACTCGACTCAAACTATAGTCAAACTTGTTAAAAAAAGCAAAGATTTATTAATTATCCGGTACCATATCTATACTGGATACTTTCAAGTACCGGATACTTTCCACTATATAAGCGGAAAATTGAAACGACAACAGCTTGGTTTGAAGAGCCTATGCAAATATGCTAATACTAAATTGACCTAAGTATTTTCTAGTAATACTATGCCTGAAGACTTTATACGACTCAGCATAAACCGACACTCCGAGTGTCCATCAAAATGTATTTGCTCTAATTGGCTAGTCCTAAAAATTACCTTTGGAAGTTGTCATAATTTGTCATAATATTTGTCATAATTTTTTGTCAACACTTGTGACTATAGTTTGACCTAGGTATTAAGTTAGCTCCGTAGTTAAGAATCAAACATACAAAATATCTTTTGTAATGCCAAAACAATAAATAGCAGTGGAATCACATAGTGGTTGCTTTTACCCTCTTTCATTTATAACTTCAAAGACGTATTCCAAACACTTTGTAAAGAAGAGAGTAAGAAAAAGACAACACTACACTAGCGCTAGCATAAAAAAAAGGGGGAAAGTAATAGCTATGACTACTGAAATAAGCAATATAGCTATTACTATTTAGCTTAATTAAACTATCAATCATATAAGATAGGACTCAATATGCGTTTCATTGTCAGTCACGTGGGCGGCAAAGCCCTCTTGTACAGTAGTATTTGTTAGGTTGTCGCAATTCAAAGCTCAGGCTTCAAAGAAAAAGGTTTATTCCCCAGCCTCACCTGGATGTGATACTTTGTGCACGATTCCTTTGGCTGGAAAAGCTTCTACAACACACACTTGATCTTAACGCCAAAACACTTCTCGAAAAGAATATCAGTCGCAAATGTTATTGGCCCGAAGTTTGTAGAAAATACCCACTAGAAACTGCAAAAAAAACGTTTCTGCACAAATACGATACGTTTTGTATCGTTAACGTAAGTTATCATAATCGTATCGTACGATACGATGCATAAAACGCATTGATTTAAAATACAAATTAAATCTACTTGAGGGTATATCCCTATTTGAGAGGCCAGACTCTAACAGCAATTAAATCAAGAAAAGCACCGAGCTATCATATCCCATTCACTGGTGGAGACAAAGTTCAAAATTTGAAACTACCATATTATTCTTACTCTTGTTTTCTGCATTTTTTTTGTGTCCGTGCGTCAAGTACGTGCATTTTAGCCTGGAGTTTGTTAAATTGGCTTCAATTGCTGACTTCATATTTTAGACTGATTTCCTTACGACACTCAAAACGGACAAAATACAACAGCTGAGTTAATTGACAAGGATTTTTGATGCGTTCACTTATCTATTTTGATAATTTTGACTGGTAAGACATACTTCAAATATCACGGTGAACACTTGATCATACGGAGCCCAGGGGACTGAAATGGAGCCGCTTATAATTTAACTGTTACCACAGAGTCACAAGAATGGGAGCACCATCAAAAATTAATTAACATTAAGAAATAACATTAATTAATTACCATTAACGATTCATTAACAAGAAACACCTTTGTGTAAGAAAAAAAAACCGATAAGTTCATATATTACAACCAGAACTTGCAAATTAAAAAAAATGTCTCTGACTCTGAATTTATGGCAAATAGATATTCATGTTTAGCCTGGCTTGATAGTTCCTGAACGAAGCTAGTTGTTATTGAGTAAATTATGCGAGCAAAGCCGCTTCGTGCGCTACTAGTGCTGCTTGTTAGCAAACACATTCATAGGATAAATTAAATTTTATATTAGGTATAAGAATTCACTCTGTTTAAAGCTACTTTGTTTGAAAATGAAACACGGGAAAACAAAAATTTCTACCTGTTTGGGCTAGGCGGAAGATAATAGATGCTGTTCATCTACAAGAATTTAAATAATGCTGTACAGCCTACATCCTGCGGTAGCAAAGTGGAAAGATGTTCTACTCGGCAAAACGAGGCCAGAGATTCGATTCCAGCTGCCACAAAGTAGGGCGACATGTTTTCTACCTTGCCCTATAAAGAAGACTCACTTCCATTCGAAGTTTCGATTGAAGCTTCGATTCGACGGCGTATGCGCCATCAAAGGCTTTGAAAGATCGTTTTCCAGTATATTGTTTATACACAATCTGGCATATTGCTACAGAAAATAATTTCCTAAACGGAACTCGTAAGAAAATAAAATGGTCGAATTGCCTCCCAAAAATCGGTTCTTATAGCTTAAAATTAGGTCAAAAGGTCCGAAATGTAACAAAACTTCGGTTGTTGGATGTTGCTTACCTTTGGAAAACGCAATCTATGTGTCACTAACGGAGTACAAATCGTAAATATAGATGAAGTACCCCTATGTTCCACATTAGGAAGGACGTTATACATTTGTTATACATACGATCTATGACAGTCAAGGAAAGTGTTTGAAACAGGTCTAAGACGTTTACATGGCAGTTTCAGGGATAAAGAGATGGCTCTTCAATGACTATGTCTTTGAAATGATGTTCATAGCCAAATCTAACTGTAAATTATCTTCAACAGATAAATGATTTGCAATAATGAAGTACATTACTTGAGTCAAAACAATTTAAGAAGTCAAAAAACAGTTGACCAGAGACATGAAAGCTTAAAAAAAACACACAAAAAAGTCACATTGGTGTGATGAATACTAAAAGTCCCTTTTGTTTCCCAAAAATGGCAAGGGGTGAAAATATGCTTGATATTGCGTTTTCATCACAAGCTTGAGGTGCAAATGTTTGGCCATCATTCAACTTGCTATCGTCTCTATAAAAAGAAATAAAATTTATCAATACCATCCATTTCAACATAAAGCGTTGTGGAAACTTTGTAAGAACGCAACGCTGAACGCTTTATGAAACGCAACGCTGAACGCTTTATGAAACGCAACGCTGAACGCTTTATGAAACGCAACGCTGAACTCATCATAAAATGTGTTAAATTCCTCTTGGTAAAGAAAGTCTGAAATCATACTCAGCTCAGATTGCAAAATTTTTTAGACAAAATAAATGTTAAGCAGAAGGCTTGCCGGTAGTTGTAAATAAATAAATAAATAAACATAAAGAAATTTAAGGAAATGTGTGTTATCAACATCATCGATATTATCAGAATTTATTTTGGAAACACTGGTTTATTCCTGAGTTTTGGAAAGAAATGTAAACGAAACATCTGGGTCCATTTGTATGGAATGAGCTATCAGTGTACATTTAGGCAGCAAAACACGTGCCTCAGTTTAAACGGAATCTAAAAGATTAATTTTTGGGGGATAATCGCTGAATTTTATTATGGGTGGTAGGGTGGGTCGGGGAGGTAATGGTGGGCATGGAAGGCTAGGTGGAGCTGGAGGACAGGGTGAGAGAGAGGCGGAGGGGAGGGAGATGAGCCCTGATGATTGATGAAGAATGAATATGTTATTGCTTCGATTTTATACTTTTTTTATCCATTATTATTTTTATTTGGTTGGTTTTCATTTATTTATAATTATACATTTCTTTGATTTAATTATTTAACTTGATAGTTACGTCAGTAGTTACGTGGACTTTCGCACGACCGCAAACCTTCATAAGTTTTTCTTCAGTTCGAAAATGTTGTGATTGTTTATTTGTGATTGTGATGTGATTGTGATTGTTATTTGTGATTGTTAAAAAAAAAGAAGTTGAAGTTGTTGTAGCTGGTTGCATTAATAAATGAAGGTTTACATTTACCATTATTTTACCTTTTATTCAATTTTTTTTCTTCATTATGATAGGTCTTCCAGGACAACAATCTCAAAAATCTAAAATTTTTATAATTTCCCCAGTAATAATACATTTTTTCATACAATCTGTCAGCTCTTTATATTTTTTCATAGCTCTTTAGAAGCCTTTCTTCGGAAAGTAGGAGGGCCATGGTCTATGCATTTTGATAGTGTTTTGTCTTGCTGTACTCTTCATGAAGAAATGAAAGGTGTCAATTGAAATCCTGAAACAATTGAAAACACTTATTAACTAAGAGCTTTTCAGTATCCTACAAATTCCATCAACAGCCCCCCCCCCTCCTCGCACAAACGACAGAAGGGGAAAAGATTCTCGTACAGATCTTGATAAAAACAGATATCCTGGAAGCAATTCCTCCCTTCCAGAAAATTTTTGGCGGTGCTAATGTCCCCTCAAAACAACAACAAAAAGTAAATATGACACTAGACTTAGTAAACGAAGGGCTTCCGGGCTAACCATAAAATTTGTGAGGTTTCTCGCTTCATTTACTCTATATTTCATAAAGCGTTTCTATATTTAGTTTTTCTTTCTTTCTTTCTGTTTGACTTACAATGTTTTTTATTGGCCAATTATTTCCGTTGGGTATTTGCTCTTCTTTTTTCGTAAGCTTTATTGGGTTTACCCACACACTTTAACAATTGCTTATCCACTGTAATTTTGACGTACTTTTGTTCGCTTACTCGATATTCAAATTAATGAAGATATCTCATTGCTGGGTATTTTCCAGGCAACTCCGTCGATTTTAAGAGAGTTGAATGCGTACTTGACAGGTCGACTAATTTTAACTGAGGTTCGTTGTCGAACGGGCAACCTTTCGAGGTGTTGGCAACAGTGACAAGACAGAACACGCCAGATTTTCGTCCCATGTGAAACGTAAATCCTCTTCCAGCAAAAAAAAGAAGATTTCGATCTCGTTTATATCTAGTTCCAGTAAAAACTAAACATTTTCTACACATACATAGGCTTCAGCAATACATTTTCCCAGAAAAACAGGGAATAGATATTCTGTGTTCATATGACAGTTAAGACCTTTTAGAGGATATTCACGCCTGAAAGTGGCATTCTCTTTTTGGGGTTTTTTGAGATTTTGAGATTTTCATATTTGAGATGAGGCGGGGCATTTTTCAAAATGTTTAACCCCTGACCTACCTTATCCCCCCTTCCTTCAACAAAGATGCCAAGTGTGACCCCTTAACCTCAACGTTTGGTGTCAAGCAGTTGCTAGACTTCGGCAATCGTATTCAATATTATAAACATCATCACAAAGCATCAACCAACTTTGTTTCATAATTGATAAATAAGACAAAAATAATAATCTATCGAGGATTTACTAAAAAAACAAAAACAAAATCACACTGGAATAAACAAGCAGCAAGGGCAAAATAAAAGCCAAAACAATTAAAACATTAGAACAGTTAAAAACTATCAAATTCTAGTAGCTATAATGCAATTTACGCAAAAAATCAGAAGAGAAAAATGACGAAAGCAAAATAACACCAGATAAATAAACGAGAATAATTCAAAATTTACAGATAAACTTAAAGGTGTAAACTCGTTTTGACTGGACAATGAAGGGTGGGCGAATTATGGAAATTTTATAGGTCTAATTTGATGATTTCTGATTCTCATTCAACGTTCGGTCCTATTGATCCTTTCCTACAAGGATTTCCTTCTCTTTCTGATAGTAAGTAATTACACAGATCATCTCGTCAGTTTGTGGGAACAAAAACCAATTTTACGGGAAAAAAAATATGGACTTTTACGAATCAGATGATGGAAACATCAACGGCAACTAAAACAGTGTAAAAAAGATCAATTTCTAGGAGATTTGCATTCTCTTTAGGATCATGAATGGCAATATAAAATATCATTGTAGGATATTTATAACCTACAAATAGGAACGTCATAGGGTCAACTTGTAGGGACCTAACAAATTTTAGGAATAAAAAAAAAGCCAAAAAAGGACTTCTCAAATCAGGTAGGGAACGACAATGGTTAATCCGAATTCAGGCGTTAAGTAACGTAAATTATATAAATTATAAGAGCAGAACCTGGCGCTGGTGTTACATAAAAGGTTGCAATGCTATATAACATTTGGTCTTTCTTGAATTTTTTTTTTACAAATTCACAATTGTGTTTTTTTTACTACACTAATTTTACCAATTAAACTAATTACACTGATTCTGCTGGATTATTGTATTAATAAACGGCAATTTTTTTTTTTTTTTTTTTTACACTAGCACCAATTCCCGCTCCTATAAGTTACCAATACTCTTTGATATGTAATTAGGAGGAGCAAAATTTCCGAGTTTCAGGAGTTAAAACTCCTGAACCCTGAACAAAGATAATTTCTCACTAATAGATGGCATACATGAATATGTTTCCAAAAGTCTGAGGGGTTCGGTTGAGGTTTAGTGTGTCATTAGTGCAGTAGATGTATCTTAAGTCAAGTGGGAGTACCTTACTTTTAGGTCTTCGTCTCCTTCACTTGCAATACCACTGGCATGCAAATCGTTTTCTGTCCCCCTCTAAGGTGTCCTTAGATGGTTGAGCATTAATATTACAAACAATTTACAATGTTTCCATTCTCGGCTAATTTACGACTCAAAGACGGGAATTCGGATTGATTCTTCGAGAATTGTTGTAAAAAGGCGTAAATTATAATCATAAGACTTTGTGCAAATTAACTGCAGCTTTTCGTGCTCAAAAGCTGATTCCAGATCTTGTCCTCTGTTAAATAGGAATGACATTTCTTTTTTGCGCATTCTGTGTTATAAATTTCTTCTTTTTCTCCCTTCATGGTACCGTAATGGCAAGATTATGTTAGATTTCGGGATGAATGATATTTTTAGTAAAGCTCCCGTGCTAAGTAGTAGGCTTATAGATATCAGAAAAAAGTAAACTTCCTCCGTTACACTGTCAATATCTATTTTTCATAGTTAGTGTCTTTCTTTCTTTTTACACGTTTAAATCTACTATTTGCATTTTCAGTATTAGTGGGTAAAAAATCAAATAAATTTTTTATCTATTTATTTTTTTACTTCACCATTGTCCTAGTCTTACTTACTCGGATATCACATTATAAGAAAATTTGCCACAGAAATATCACCCAGTAGTTTCAATATACAGATTAATTAATTAATTCGGTAATTGCGCTGAATTAATTTAGTATTGCAAACCTGGGTGTACTAACCTAATACAACTGCTTAATTTTACCCTCTTTTTTACCGAAATACGTCTGATGGTGGCGACTGCAATCTAGACTCTAAGTTTGTTTGGTTTTTAAGTAGATGGCATTAAAAAAAACAATATACCGGTAATTTTCATTCACTCATTTCACCTTTAAACCGACACGAGAATATAAGGTAGAACATACTATAGAAATATCCCGATAATGAGTGCCAATGATTCATACCAATGATTTAGTTAGCAAGCAAAAAAAAAAAAAAATCAAAAATAATATGTATCTAAATATGCAAAAAACAAAAACAAAAAAAAACAAAAAAAAAACAAAAAACAAATGTATTTTAAAAATGGTAAAAAAAACAACAAAAAACACGAAAGATTAGACTTATTTTAGCCAACAATGGTTTAAAAAGCTTCTTATTCCTTCTCTAGGCAATAGGAGGAATAACATATGTACAAAAAAATTTAACAATAAATACAAAATATCATAATTTACCAAATTTTACCTTTTTGCTCCAAGGAAAACAACCACTCTTTTCGGGTTCAGGCGGCCTCTCAAAGTCTAAATCTGGTGATCGAGTATTATTCGGACCAAAAATATTGAGCTCCTTAAAAACCTCCGTCTCGATCATCTGAGAGAAAAAACAATTATATATATATATATACATAAATATATATAGTATCTTTATAAGCGAGCAATAATTGTATATTTATTTATTTATTTTTTCTCTTAAAACCGGCTCCATATTTTTCGGGAAAATTTGTTATCCTAGGATATTCTGGCCTAAAAAAAAAAACAATCAGAAATTTGAGAAAATTCGTTAAGAGCCTCAATTTTGGAAAAAAATTATGTGAGCGACGTCATTTTTATACACATCAATATTACAATGACGTCATGTGCCAACATTATTTTGAATTGAACTTAAAAGTATCTTATTTTTTTTTAATAAATGCAATTTTATCTTAATTCTCAGTTCCGAATCTCTAAAGCTATTATGTAAACTACAAAAATATGCTTCTAATTGAAACTAGAGAAATGCCCGCAAATTTTATAAGAAGTTTTATTTTCTATTAGGTTAAATCCAATTATAGCATAAAAAGAGAGATACGACAGAATAAACACCAGTAGGCTCACAGTTTTCAACGCAACAAAATGAACTTAATGAAATCGAATTACCGGAATTACATCTATGACGCATGAAAAATTACAAAAGGAACATGGCTCAGTATAAAATATCAAGTATTCTTAGCCTGTTTACAAAAGGCGTTTTAAGTATGTTCATATTGCCTAGAGGACAAATGAACAACCTAGACCATCAAACGTGATAAGACCAATCCGAGTAGCTAAGGTAAAGGTTATTCGAAAAACCTCTAAAGTAATGATAAACGAAAATGAAGAACAAATACATACAGTCAGAATACTTCCATCAGCAACAATTACAACGAGTCAAAAACAAAAGTGAAGAACAAAGAAACATTTGGTTGGAAGATAAGCGGCAGCAAGAATTAAAACTACTCAAAACAAAAGTTAAGAAAAAAGAAATATTAGGCTAAAAGATAAGCGACAGTAAGAATTACAAGCAATCACGACAAAGCGAGTATCAGAACGTGTCAAAAATGGAGTGAAAAACAGAATTATGCTTTCAGAAGACAAGCGACAGCAAAAATCAGAACGAGCCAAAAATGAAAGTGAAATAGAAAGAAATATTACATTTAAAGAACAATATCACCATCACTGTCTTCGACGCTAACAAAATGCGGCAAAAAAAAAAAAAAAAAAAAAAAAAAAAAAAAAAAAAAAAAAAAAAACACAAATCTACACAGATGCCATAAACTACGCAACTTTTGATTACAAGTCATTGGGACCCTTAAACGTTCTATGTATCCCCTGGGTAGCCCTCCATTTTCCCAAGGAAAGAGTAGCAAACAACACTGACTCATTTGGAGGTTGCAACTTACAGCGAGAATCAATATATACAAGCCTACCACATGCCGAATGCCGAAGCCCGGCTTCAAAATCGGCTACATAGTTTTTTTCTTCTTAACTGGCATATTGACATTTCTGTCAACTAAAACGATCTAAACAGGCCACAACTTTAAGAAAGAATTTGTATTTTTCCCCTGGTGGCTGTATAGAACCTATGGTAACGTCATGACATCAAGAAAAGGCTCAAATTATCTGCGGTTACAAAGTGGCAATGAAAATCTATATATACAAGCCTGTCGCGTAGCCATGCCGGGACCTGGCCAAGAAATCGGCTACATAGCTTTTTTCTTCTTAAACTGGCAACTTGACATTTCTAGCCACAAGAATGACCTAAAATAAATAGGTCACAACTTTAAGAAAGAATTCTTATTTCTCCTAGGGCAACTGTATCGAACCTGTGTGACGTCATGACATAGAAAAAGGCTGAAATTGTCTGCGGTCAGATGAAAAGCGACAATTAGAATACTCAGACATTTTAGCTCACAGACATTTTATATATAAAATATTAAATACCCATGTGCGGCTTATGTATCAGGTCCAAATTGGAATTGTCTTTGTTTTGCTTATTGGGCAAATATTGCACTATCAACCACAACTATGGTTTAATAATAGTTTCTAATTTCAAAATTTAAAAAATTAAGGCGTCCCGATAAAAAAAAAAACTAATATCATATTTAAATCCAGCTCAACCTAACCAGTGTTTTACTCAGTCAGTGGCACATAGAGAACATTTCTGTGAGTATATAGAAAACATATGTATGAACTACTATTTACTATTTAGTTACTATTTACGTACTATTTACTTGAATGAAGGCCGTGGGGAGGATAGGAACGTATGTTGGAAAGACACAATTTTAATACATATGACAGTGCGTCTTTGCAATTATAATTTCTACAATCGAATTAACCAATCATGAAGAAAGCGAAATTCTTTTTGGTGCTGATGGTGAAATCGTGAAAGTCGGTCTGAAGTAGCGCTGAAGTTTCCCTAATACCCATCCTACCCTGTTATTAAGCATTTTTAATTTTATTCCACCTCACATACTAAAATAAAAGTGAGTAGTGACTAAAGCTTAGTAATCACATTTGCATCTCCGCTAGTTAAAAACGGCACGCCTTAGCAGGCCAACAGTAGAATCAGACGAGTTGTGGTAGGTCGAACTGATAAATTTTTATTTCTCACAGACCGCAAGATTTCTTGATTTAACTAACACATTATACATGATGTAGTAACCATGAAATT
>JAQQPU010014885.1:0-16993 GCA_029168905.1 Artemia sp. Kazakhstan ARC1039
GTTTAAATTTTTCTTTATATTTGCACCATGGCGTTCTCAATCTTTTTAGGATGTATGGAGCGAGTGGGAGCTCAAAGTTGAGGAGGAGCTTCTTTTGTGCGATATAAGCATTGATGGTATCGATGATGATGTAATGGAAGTTCATTATACTTCATTAGGACTATCATACACATCTGATGATTTAGTGAGGAGGGGTCCTTCGGGTCGAATGTGTATTGAAGACGATGAGCGGTTGGCTGCTAGTATACCTGTAAGAGTACGAGAGGATTTATTTCAGGAGATGCCCCCTTTGATCGATATAACGGTAAATGATGAAGACGGGGTTCAATTACTTGAACCGGAGGTTGAATGTATACCACCCCCTCTGTGTAATATAGCGATATTAGAAGATAGCGATAGTGATGTTGAAATAATTGAACCAGACATTATATATTTAAAAACCGTTGTAAATATTGATTTTTCAAATGAGTAAATGATTAGAAGAATGACTTATTTTTTATCTTTAATAGAAAACTAGACTGGGGATTGATAGTACTCTATTGGGTGATCTAATCAAACTAAACTCTTCATGTACAGAAGTCTCTGCTGGTATCCTTATTCTATACATATCTAGTAGGAGAAAATAAAAATAGCAGAAACAAATTTATTGTATGATTACAATATAAAACTCATTATGCATATCAAAAATGGGATTTATCGTTAAATGATCTATGAGAACTCTTCCACCACGGTTTTCATTGTTTAAAATCCATTCCATAGAATAACGTCTTATGTTGTCTCTTAATGGTACACTTTTTCTCTTCTCTTAGAACATATTCATCATAATATTCAGTGTTATATCTTGCACTATACACAATTTTCTTTGGGTTTTCACTGCTGTCTTTTACACTATATTTTGAGATATCTCTATAGAGAAAGCCCTCTTTTCCCAGTCTCTTCTTTTGATCCTCCTTTTCTATTATATCAATCCTTCTTTTATCTGAGCTTACTTGCAATCGATATAAATTTCTCTCCATGTCACATATAATTTTCCTTCTCGTTTCCTCCAGATTCTTCTCATCTGTCTCTGCCTCTAAGCTGTCTAAAAATGCAGTAGGTTCATGAGAATGTTCAAAATCATGAAAATGTCCTTTACAAATAGAACAGTAGCAAAAAAGGATATTTCTAACTCAACTTTGTTCACTCATGTTATTACACTGCTAACTAAAAACTTAGTAAATTCTATTCACAGACTAATTAAACTCTAGCAAAAAACCATTCCTTATATTCCCTCCGCCGCTAATATGTAACCAGCCCTCTGATTGGCTGAGAAGGGGGATGTAACCGACTCGCTGATTGGCTGAGAAGGAAACACGTGATCTAACTGTTTCCCGTTATCGGATCAATAAAATTCCCAATCGATTACGCAATCAAGTTCTCGGAAATTCACTTCCCCCTTGAGTCCTAGATCAATAACATTGTTCTCGTTAGAATTCAATGCGCATGTGCAACCTTCTTCCCGGAGTTATTACACATAGAAACAACAAATAAATCGATCTTGGAAAAAGAGGTCATTGAGCGATTACGTAATCTTTCTCCCTAGGGACTCTATGACCATATTAGGTGTACTGTCACGCTCGTGAACCAATAATTCCCCCTAGCGATTTTGTAAATCAATTTCTCAGGTTAGGCTGGCCAAACAACAATGAAGCCATGTTTGTTTCTTAATTCCCCCTTCGTGAATCAATAATTTCCCCATCGATTATGTAAATCACCCCAATGTCATTACACCTGGCCAAACAACAATGAAGCCATGTTTGTTTCTTAATTCCCCCTTCGTGAATCAATAATTTCCCCTAGCGATTATGTAAATCAATTTCTCAGGTTAGGCTAGCCAAACAACAATGAAGCCATGTCTGTTTCTTAATTCCCCCTTCGTGAATCAATAATTTCCCCTAGCGATTATGTAAATCACCCCTCATGTCATTACACGTGGCCAAACAACAGCAAATAAATCGACCTTGACCCCCATTAGACTCGATCGATAATCCTTGAATAAATTATGTCCCGTCAGCATTAAACTAAATTGTAGATGGCAGCAGGGGTGAGTTGTGGGGCTGGTACCCCCCTTTCTACTTGTGGGGGAGTGTCCTCCTGAAAAACATATTTTCTATCTGGAAATCAACTACGCTGAACAAAATGGCTATCTCAAAATTTTGATTGGATGTGTTTGGGGTAAGGATGGGTGTGTGGGGGGGTCTATTTGCCCTCCAATCCCTTTCGACTATTAAAAAGGGCACTAGCCCTTTGAATTTCCAATCGAAGGAGCTTTTTTTGAAGTTTCTACGACAACGCCTTCTTTAAAAACTTTATATGCACCCAGGGCATAACTTAAAACCCTTGCCCTGCGACTAGATACAGACATATAAAATAAAATAAACACAAATAGAAAAGCAATAGTTTTATTGAGACTTATATTTAGGTATACAACAGTGCTTCACTTCAAATGACGACAACAAAGGCAAGGATTAAATTGGCTCTCAAAAATGATGTTGATGGCAATAGAGACAATCCATAATTGAAACGAAAAACAGTTTTTTCACTATATCACAAAAATATAACTTCTGCGCTTTACCAGCTTTTTCACGATTGGCCCAAGTCCTGTGGAGGGGGCCGCTATTTTGTAATTATGTTCGCAAACTCACTACATTATGCGAACTATCTATCCAATGATTTGTTTTAAATATTTCTGATGATTAAACGTTCATAACTTAAGCTTCCTGTGAACTATGTATCTAGTAGTTCTTTTTTATTGCCGAATATCTTAGCGAAATTCAAAACCGTCTAGCGTCGTTGAGGCTAAAATGCAATTTCTCTTTTTGCTGATTAAGAACTTTTCTTTTTTGGAACTAGATTTAAACTTAATTAGAGGAAGTCGGAATTATCTATAGAAAGAAAAAGATTTTATTTTTTTGTATTTTAAATATATCACATTTTACTCACGGTACAATATAGATTAAAGTTATAATCACTTTCTAGTTATTTAACTAAAGACTATAGTGTTGTAGACATCATAGCTTTAAAATTACCCCCGCTTTCTACCAAGCTGTTTGCTTTTGCTTTAGAACAGTTTCTGGTTAGTTTCAAAATCAATCTTAAAGAACTTCGTTTTAAATCTTCCGTTAAGTGGTCCCAATTAAGCTTCAAAATGTCTATTAAAATTACCTGAATATTTAAAGATACATTGCAGTCTTCTCCTTATTAAAACAAAGCCAAACATTACAGAGTCGGCAGGAAGATGCTATTTTTCAGTATCTTCAAAAAACCACCGGGAATTTGAAATTTTAAATTAGTAGTAGATCTTAAATGAGTTTTTTTTAGTCATACTTATTAGTTTTATTGTTGGGGTAAATAACCCCAGGTTGAGTTTGCTATGTCCTGGTGATAACATCTGATTTTTTTCCCATCTAAATATCTTCGTCCACAACCTAAAGGCCGCATTTATATTCAAAATTTTGCAAGTGAACAAAAATAAGTTTATGCAATGATAATTGAGGATATTTTAATTCATTTGAAAAATAGACGGGACATTTAAATACATGCAGTGAATTTTTTTCTACGATTTAATAAATAAGAAAAAAAACGTTGTTCACAAATGAAGGTACCTTTTATTGACAGATATGGTGCAAAAATTATACCAAGCAGCTTTCAAGCAAGAAGTCTTCTATGCCTAAGAGTTGGATGCTAGAGGTAAACAATATTGACTCGTATTCTCTATTTACTGTGAGGTAAACGTACATACAAAAACATTTAATGTATAAATACTATCTCGGTAGTTCTTGAAAAAAGTACAAAATAAAATATCGTTGGACAATTTTAAAAAGCAGACCTTCATTTTGCTTTTATTTTGTATAAGTAGTCTCTTCTTCTTTTTGGCACGAGAATATCGGCTTAATGTTTGCTTATGTAGTAAGTAAACATGGGGCTTTTTTTCTTATAAACTGCTTGAGGTATAGCATTGTAATTTCCGTTGTTTTTTCACTTGCCTTGGAGGTTCTTAGCAAGGGTGTCAAACTGCTCGTATTTTATTATTTATTATTGCAATCCTTGCCATCTTCTGAAAATTTTATTTCTATTGTAACCAGCAAAAATATTATTACCACTTATAACTAGATAGTTTAACTATAGTCTAAACAATCTTTGGAGACTGCAAAAAAATACCTGGCAATATCCAACATCAGGATCATATCTGCTATAAGCCAACAAAACCTTCTTAAAGGACCACTGCCTGCAGCGCCAGTAGAGCCAAAATGCCGATGACCCGGCAGTGTTCGTACAATATCCAGTTCAATTTGTTTTGCAGCAGCAGTCTCTATATTCCCAGAAGCTAGCAAGCGGGTATAGTGACCAGCCAATGGTTTTAGTCTAGACTTCACAAATGCCCACCTTAGTTGACCCTGTACCGTTTATAAGTTTTAGATTAACATTTATCATACAGAAAATATGGATAATTCAATTATTTAATCGGTGATACAAACAAGGTCTAACGCAACTTGCTGAATTACATCTTCAAAAATAAAATAATGTCTGTTCAAGTACTTGAAATACGCTGAACTTGGAACCCCTTAACTCTTAAGCTCGGGAAACCCCTCATAAAATAGCCATTTCACGGAAATGGAATGGTCTTGAGACGGAACACCTGCCCAACTATTCGAATCCAGCGTCCTGAGAGCCCTTGACAAATAGATAAAACAGAGTATCTAGTTTACATGGAAAGATCCATCATATCCAGCTCAATAGCGCTGCCTAAGTAAAGAGCGATATGGGCACTACGAATTATTTATTATTTAATATTTTTTTTTTTTGGGGGGGGGGTCCTATGTCTTATGGTCCTATGTCCATTCTAAATTCAATTCATGGACTTCGTATTTTTCCGAAATGTATCTGATCGACATTTTCAGATGGCTATTTGTTGTCGTAGAAACTTCGAAAAGGGCTCATTCGATTGGAAATAGAAAGGGCTAGCGCCCTTTTTAATAGTCAAAAGTGATTGGAGCGCAACAATGGATGGATGAATGATAGACTTATCTATCAACAGGTGAAACGATATCATTTTCATACAATCTTAAAAAGAGCTTATGCCAGATTTGCCTCTCACCCAGACAATCTGTCTTAGTTTTTTTCTACAATTAGCCATGGCTTGATGCCCGCAACTATTTACAAAACACATCTAATCAAAATCCTGAGATAACTATTTTGTTCAGCGTAGTTGAACGGTCTGAAGATTGTATTTTGAGGATGACCACACCCCCCTCCCCCAAAGTCTTCAGAACAAACGTTATAAGTTACGCCCAAACGGCATATAAGGTTTAAATAGAAAGGGTGTTCATATAAACCCCGGAGTGGGCTCATTGAATTGGAGATCAGATGTTCTAGTGCCGTTTTAAAGAGTCGAAGTGATCGGGGGACAGCCAGCACCCCCCCCCATCCCACGTCGTTTTTCCCAAATGCATCCGATAGAAATTTTGAGATAGCCATTAGTTTAAAAACACTTCATAGATCATATAACGAGGCCTTTGGGTTGACAGAATCCCCCAGAGTCTGAAGGTTAAGGGTTTTAAGTTATGCCCCAGGGGCATATAAGGTTTTTATGGAAGGGGTGGTCGCGGAACTTTAGAAGAAGCTCATTTAATTGGAAAAGTATAGTTGCTCCCTTTTAAGAGTCAAACATGATTGAGAACAACTAGCCCCCCCTCCCTGACATCCTCTTTTCCCGAAATGCATTCAACTGAAATTATGAGATAACCATTTTGTTACCAATAGTCCCAAACCATATAACAATGTCTTTAGGGTGGACACAATCCCCAAGGGCCCATGGGCAAGGGTTTGAAGTTATACCCCGGGGCATATAAAGTTTTTATGGAAAGGTTATCGTATAAACTTTGGATCGGATGGAGCTCATTTAATTGCAAGTCGGAAGTTTTAGTGCCCTTTTTAAGAGTCAAAAGTGGATGAATGGCAATAAGCCTCCCTAAGCCTATCATTCTCCAAAACTAATCCGATCAAAATTTTAAGAGAGCTATTTTATTCAGCCTTGCTGAAAGGTCCAGTAACTATGTCTTTGGGGATGTCACCCTCCCCATTGTCCTCAGGACAAGGGCTGTAAATTAGGCAATTCAATTAGCGTTTACACAAAGTATTTGTTATTGAGAAAGGTATGCATGTTTGAACTTTACTTTCCAAAAAGACGAAAGACATTCAGGCGAGCCTTTCAGAGAATGTTGAAAGGAGTGATGAATTAAATCAAAACATGTTATGTATACACGGATTGCCGAATGGGTGAAACAGGAATAGCTGATTACACTAATTTGGAAAATTCAGGAAATGATAAGGGAGATAATCAAAATTCATTAATTTGCGTTTTACTGAAAACAAAATACGCTTTAAATATTTTCACTTTTTTTACTTTCATACATAAAAAATTATCAGAACTTTAAGGAACAAATATCAATATATATCACGCAGTCATTTTTTTTTCAGTAAAGCGCAATCAATGTTCTGGTCTTGAGAAGGTATGGGGGTCAGCCTTACTCATGTTAATTTTTGCTCGTTTTGAGTTTGACTCAATTTCTGTTCGTTTTGTGTTTCATTTCCTTATTTATAGGGATTTGTGGTAGTTTTGCGCTTGGATGATTATTTAATTCTATTTCTGCTCATTTTTGGCTTGATAGAACTCTTTATTTTTCTTTGAAAAACTTGTTTTGTGGAAAAAAAACTGTTTAACCTCCTGGGACCTGGTGTCCACGTCTGTGGACACCCCCATAAAATATTTTTTGTGCAAAGGCCTCGCCACCTAGCAAAGATTTCGTTGTTTCAACATGCTTTTTGGACCTGGAAAGTCATCTACGATTTTTTTCAGAAAGTTTCTGCGACTTTTAGTGGTGTTTTTACAAACTAGAAAAGGCTAAAATAAGGAGATGAAAAAAAGCAAAGGTAAGAAAAAAGAAAAAAAAAGAAAGTGGTGAGAACGAGTTCTGAGAAAAATCAGGTGTACTCTCTTGATTGTAGACAGTGCTTAGATAGTTTTAAAAGCAGTTAGTTCGTTGGAACTTGGAAAACCTCCATGTCCACGTCTGTGGACAGGCGGCTCCAATCGAGTAAAAAGCTAGGGTTGATTTTTTGTAGTTCAAATCTTGATTCTAATGGGGATAGCAGAGGCCAATGATCGTTTTATTTACTAAATTGGCGACAACCTAGCCGCTACTCACCCATAAGAAATCGCCACCCCTGTAAAGTGTCCCCACCCACCCCCATTCTGTCTCCCATACCCTTTTCTTCCTTACTTTATAAAAAACTTTTATTCCCTTTTTTGCAAATAAAATCAACCAAAATCACAACCCGTAAGTCTGCTAAAAATTAAACGATTTTGTATATATTATTTTTTCATTGTTGAATATTTGGTTATTTTATTTATTACCCTTTTTATCTTTTTATATTATGACCTTTAAAATATTTTATAGTTATGACCTATATTTATGACTTTTGTATTTTGTATTTTCTGACTGTTACCTGTCGTGTTTTCGTTACAGTGGTAACTCTGTGTTGTTATTGTATTATTTTGTTATTGTATTTTTTTTTACTAAGAAATGCAAATTTGGTCCACTAGGGTTTGTGATAGTTATTTTGCCAATCACTATCTATCTATCTATCTATCTATCTATCTATCTAGCCATTAGTTTCAAGCTTACTAAACCTATTCCTTTATTGTAGTTTCCCTTGATGACGCCCTTGGAATGCTCGATGAGAGTGACCTGGACATCTCTGATTTAGATGATGATGAGGAATGGATAAAAAACCACTCCTTGTCGTCTTCAGACTCTGACGGTGAACCAGCTGTTGCAGCCATTCTGTCATCAAGCAGTTTTGCTGTTCCTCCAAATGTTGAAAGTGAAGAATCTGATGACAACGCACCCTTAGCAACCCGTGCCAAACGCTTGAAGGCTGACAAAGTATCAGCAACCTTGTCCTGGAGGAAGTCTAGGCGGTTCGATAATCATCGTGGCCCGGACGTGGGCCCCGCTCATTTCCAGGACCACGACGATTGGAGTACAGAACCATTCTTTTTGCAATATTACCCGGAGAGCTTCTTCGAACGTATAGCTTTTTGTATGAACTACAACTATCAGTTGGCCCACCACAAAAGCTTGAATGTAACTCCGGACGAGCTGAAAATTTTTGTTGGCATTGTCATCCTGATGGGGAACCTCAAGTTTCCTTGGATCCGCATGGACTGGTCTGGGAAGTTTAGGGTGGAAGCCATATCACAAAAGATGACTCGAGACAGATTCTTCACAATCCGGTCGAACCTGAAGTTCGTTGTTGATTCAGAAATCTCAGACGAAAAAAAAAAACCAAAAATAGGCTTTGGAAGGTGCAGCCGATCCTTGACAACTTCAGGAATATCTGTCTCCAGTTGCCACGGGGCAGGAACTGTTCAATTGACGAACAGATGATACCCTTCCAGGGTATGTCGACTCTCAAGCAATATGTCCCTAACAAGCCCAATCCGGTTGGATTAAAGAATTTTGTCCTTGCCAGCTCCTCAGGGCTGATACTTGATTTCCAAATCTACCAGGGAGCCACCACCCTGGGAGAAAAGCTGGTAGCACATGGCTTGTCAGCTGGGATCGTACTGCGCTTGTCTGAGACCCTACCAGAAGGTACATACCTCTATTTTGACCGATTCTTCTCGTCTGTTAAGCTCCTCGAAATGCTGGCTGAAAGAAAAATAAATGCGACCGGAACTGTCATGAAGAACCGTTTGGGTGCCAACGGTCCAACGCTTTTTACCGAAACAGAAATGAAAAGAAAGGGCAGAGGAACCTCTGTCATGTCTGTGCGCTCAGATAGAAAAGTAGCCGTGACCCAGTGGTATGATAACAAAGTGGTTCTCCTGTCTTCAAACTGCAAAGGTATAGAAGAGGAGACAGAGGTCAAACGGTATGACAAGCGCCAGGGGTCTTACGTGCAGGTCAAATGTCCACAAGTAGTCTCCGACTACAACACCTACATGGGTGGGGTCGACCTTGTGGACCGCATGGTCAGCTATTACCGATTTGAGACGCGTACTAAAAAATGGACTGTGCGTCTGTTTCATCATTTTGTGGATGCTGCACTAGCCAATGCATTTCATGAGCTGAAGGGCCATGGGCCAGAAGTTTCTGGTGACCTCAAACAGCTCATTGATCTTCGTTTCAACGTGGCCGAGGTTTTGCTCAATTCTGGAAGCTCGGAGTCACGAGGTCAAGAAAATAGCAACGAAGAGCCATTGGGTGAAACTCAACACCGTGTTTTGAGTGTGAAAAAGAGGCCAATCCCTCCACCATATGCCAGAGATGCACTGCATCTACCAGAATTTTGTGACTTGGTGAATGCAGCCCGGTGCAGAAGGCCTGGATGCTGCAAAAGGTCAAGATGGATGTGCTCGCAGTGTAAAATCATTCTCTGCATGACACGAGACAGCAACTGCTTCAAGAAATTTCATGAAGAGTAATGTTTTGTTTTCAACGTTTTGACAAATCTCTTTTAATAGACGAAACAGATTTTTACTATACTCTTAGCTCGATAGGGACCCAATGTCCACACCTGTGGACATCCTCCAGAGGGAGGGAGGGGGGTTCAACTTTTTTTTTTAGTTGATCAATGGTCAAAATGATTTTTTTTAAGTAAACTACAAAGAAATGAACATAATCAGAAAAGTATTTCTATGGTCAGGTCTCAGGAGGTTAAATTAATACCTGGATATAGAGAAACTTCTTTTCCCTCATAGACAGATAAAAACAAAGACAGAAAAAGGATCCTATTAGAAACAAAAACTGCTACTACTACTACTACTAACAACTCACCACAGCACCAAGCCACCTGAGGCCAACACAGCTACGCACGCTCCTCCTCCATCCCAATCTGTTCAAAGCCTCCCTTTTTACGCTCTCCCACGAAGTTCCCACTTCCTTTAAATCTTTCTTTATGACGTCCTCCTACCCCAGACGAGGACGACCTGCTTTCCGTTTAGCCCTAGACGGTTGGCCGAAAAGAACAATCTTCGGCAATCTGTCATACTTCATCCGAACAAAGTGCCCTAGCCACCTCAACCTTTCTTTCATTATAGCCCAAGAGAGCGGTATTGAACCACATTTTCGTACAGCCTATTGTTAGAAATACAGTCAGTCAGCCGGGTACCCAGAACAATCCTTAGGTAATTTCTCTGGAAAACATCTAGCAAATCTTCATCCGCTTATTGGAGCGCCCATACTTCAGAGCCATATTTGACCACTGTCATCATTGTAGGTTCTAATATTCTAATCTTGGTTTGCAGACTTATTTTTCCATTTTTCCAAACCTTTTTTAACTATGAAAAAACACCCTGAGCCTTGGCTATTTTACTTTTAACATCGTCACTGCTCCCACCATCTTTACTAATAATACTACCAAGGTAAGTGAAGCTGCCCACTTGATCAATCTTTTCATTACCCAACGTCACCTTTTCATCTTCACTTTTCCTAGCCTTAGTGACTTAGTCAACTTAACATTAATTTTCAAACCTATTTTAGCACCCTGAACTCGCAAAACCTCTAAAAGTTCATTCGTTTTTCTCACACTTTCATCTAGGATGCGTAAATCATCAGCATAATCTAAATCCAGGAAACTTTTTCCTCCCCATTTGATTCCGTGGTCCCCTTTTGCCTTTCCCGTGCTCCTTAAGACAAAGTCTATCAAAATAATCCATATAAAGAGGGATAGAACACAACCCTACTTAACTCCTGATTTAATACAAAACCAGCTACTAACCTCATTTCCTATCTTAACCGCAGCAGTGCTATTCTCGTAAATAACACTAATCACTCTAATGTATTTGTCTGGTATACCATGCAAGGATAAAACCTTTAATAAAGCTCTTCTATCAACAGAATTGAACGCTTGCTCATAATCTATAAAACTGAAGACCAAGGGTGTTTGACAACTCAGGCACTTCTCAATTATGAACCTAAGAGTGAAAATTTGGTCGACACATCTTCTACCTTTTCCAAAACTGCACTGTTCTTCTCTTCAAACTTTGTCTACGGCATCTCCCAGTCTAAAAAGTAGCATATTACTAAGTAATTTGCTACCTTCAGAGACCAGACTAATGCCTCAATAATTACTACACTCACTCTTATCACCTATCATATATAGTGGTTTAATTAAGGTTTTCCTAAAATCGTTAGGTACTTCCCCTTTTTCAAAAATCATATTCATAATCTTCAGTAACTTATTTCTAACTTCAAAGCAACCATATTTAAGAAACTCCCTATCAGCACCTGGAGCCTTATTATTTTTTAATCCTTTTAGTATTGTCGCTAATTCTTCCTCACAAAAGAAATCTTCCTTCACATCCAAGGTATCACAAACTTTTTCATTTTCCTCTATATCTTATCCTGCAACTCTGTCTCGGTTTATCGCTAAAACGAACATTATGAAAAAACAAAACACTTTGCAGTTTTCACACCGTATCCCTGCATAATTGCAAGATGGCAGGAAAAACATCAAAGATTGAACGTCTTGATTGTCAAAAGATCAATGATAACTTTACTAAAGTACGAGATACTTTGAACGGTGACTACCATTTGAAGTCTGACACATCTTAAGTCTGGCACATCATACTTGGTAAAATCAGATGGCGACTGATTATTTTGTTTCATATATATTGTCTTAACAGTTGTTTTGAAAATCTACTTAAGTCGTTAAACTCAAGCTCAAGGATTCTTCAAGTTGCGTAACAGTAAAAATCCAAATGTAAAATTTTTGTGTCTGATTCTGAATTATTGAGTAAGAATCCTGCCATCTATTCTTTTAAGGAAATTATTCTATGCAATTAACGCTACAAGTAAGTTTAAATAGTGGTAAGTGTACTGTAGAGTCTGTGATGGCAGAGTAGTAAATCTATAGAAATTAGCCGTGTATTCACTTGTACATAATAACGACAATAGACCCAGTCACACATTACTAATTATGAGGAAGGTATCGGCTCATCATAACACCACAACGCAATCTTCAGCAAAGATTTGACTCCAACCATATTCTTTAAATTTTATTGAGGGGCATTATTACAAAAACTATTAAAATTAGTTTTATTCTATTAAAATTCTAAAAAAGCGTTGCTTCAGAATTATTGGCGTGGCTCAAGCCACATTGATGGAGTGCTTGAACAGTCAACGTCTATAGTAAGTGTCAACACTGTGTTTTGTTGTGTGAAGACACGGAAATTTGTACACTGTAACGAACTCTTCAGCCACAATATGGAATCCCCCGATCAGTGCTCATTCCCTGCAATAAGCAGGTTTTGAGCAATTAAGGTTCCTATGTTGCACAGAAAATAATAGCAAATAAATTGGGGATGAAGGATGACAGATTGCCGAAGATTGTTCTTTTCGGCCAAACGTTTTTTAGACATTTAGTTTAAACGTTTTAGTTTAGAGCTTTAGCCTAGAGTCATAGCTTAGAGTTTTTCCTTGCACTTTTAGTTTAGTTTAGTTTTAGATAAGAGTTTTAGTTTAGAGTTTCAGTTTGGTATTAGCTTACAGTTTTAGTTAGAGTTATAGTAGTTAAGCGTTTTATTTTAGAGTTTAGAGTTTTAGGTTAGAGTCTTAGCTTAGTGTTTTAGTTAGATTTATAATTTAGTTTAGTTTTAGTTGAGAATTTTAGTTTAGAGGTGTTGTTTAGTTTTAGATAAGAGTTTTAGTTCAGAGTTTAGAGTTTTAGTTAGAGTTATAGTATAGTTTAGTTTTAGTTTAGAGTCTAGAGTTTTAATTTAGAGTGTTAACTTAAAGTTTTAGTTAGAGTTATAGTTTACTTTAGTTTTAGATAAGAGTTTTAGTTTAGACTTATAGTTTAGTTTAGTTAAGAGTTTTAGTTTAGAGTTGTAGTTTAGTTTTAGTAAAGGGTTTTAGTTTAGAGTTGCAGTTTAGTTTTAGTTAAGAGTTTTAGTTTAGAGTTTAGAGTTCTAGCTTAGAGTCTTAGCTTAGAGTTTTAGTTAGAGTTATAGTTTAGTTTAATTTTAGTTAAGAGTTTTAGTTTAGACTTCACAGTTTTAGTTTAGAGTTTAGAGTTTTAGTTAGAGTTATAGTTTAGTTTAATTTTTGTTAAGAGTTTTAGTTTAGAGTTGTAGTTTAATTTTAGTTAAGAGTTTTAGTTTAGAGTTGTAGTTTAGTTTAGTTTTAGTTAAGAGTTTTAGTTTAGAGTTGTTTTTTAGTTTTAGATATGAGTTTTAGTTTAGAGTTTTAGTTTGATATTAGCTTACAGTTTTAGTTAGAGTCATAGCTTAGAGTTTTTCCTTGCACTTTTAGTTTAGTTTTGGTTTAGATAAGAGTTTTAGTTTAGAGTTTCAGTTTGGTATTAGCTTACACTTTTAGTTAGAGTTACAGTATTTAAAAGTTTTAGTTTAGAGTCTTAGCTTAGAGTTTTAGTTAGAGTTATAGTTTAGTTTAGTTTTAATTCAGAGTTTTAGTTTAGGGTCTTAGCTTTGAGTTTTAGTTAGAGTTATAGTTTAGTTTTAGTTAAGAATTTTAGTTTAGAGGTTTTTTTTTAGTTTTAGATAAGAGTTTTAGTTTAGAGTGTTAGTTAGAGTAATAGTTTATTTTAGTTTTAGTTTAGAGTTTTAAGTTAGAGTGTTAGCTCAGAGTTTTAGTCAGAGTTATAGTTTACTTTAGTTTTAGTTTAGAGTTATAGTTTAGTTTAATTTTAGTTAGATGCAGTAGTTTAGACCTCTAGTTTAGTTTTACTTAAGAGTTTTAGTTTAGAGCTTATAGTTTTAGTTTACAGTTTTACTTTAGAGTTTTAGTTAGAGTTATAGTTTTAGTTTAGTTTTAGTTAAGAGTTTTAGTTTAGATATTGGAGTTTTAGTTTTGAGTCTTAGCTTAGAGTTTTAGTTAGAGTTATAGTTTATTTTAGTTTTAATTCAGAATTTTAGTCTAGAGTCTTAGCTTAGAGTTTTAGTTAGAGTTATAGTTTAGTTTAGTTTTAGTTAAGAATTTTAGTTTAGAGGTGTCGTTTAGTTTTAGATAAGAGTTTTAGTTTAGAGTTTAGAGTTTTAGTTAGAGTTATAGTTTAGTTTAGAGTCTAGAGTTTTAATTTAGAGTGTTAGCTTAGAGTTTTAGTTAGAGTTATAGTTTTGTTTAGTTTTAGTTACGAGATTTAGTTTAGAGTTGTAGTTTAGTTTTAGTAAAGAGTTTTAGTTTAGAGTTGTAGTTTAGTTTTAGTTAAGAGTTTTAGTCTAGAGTTTTAGCTTAGAGTCTTAGCTTAGAGTTTTAGTTAGAGTTATAGTTTAATTTTAGTTAAGAGTTTTAGTTTAGAGTTTAGAGTTTTAGTTGGAGTTATAGTTTAGTTTAATTTTGGTTAAGAGTTTTAGTTTAGAGTTATAGTTTAGTTTAGTTGTAGTTCAGAGTCTAGAGTTTCAAGTTAGACTCTCAGCACTTAGAGTTTTAGTTAGAGTTATATTTTATTTTAGTTTTAGTTAAGTATTTTCGGACTTGTAGTTTAGTTTTAGCTAAACGTTTTAGTTTAGAGTTTTAGCCTAGAGTCATAGTTTAGAGTTTAAGTTTGGTATTAGCATACAGTTTTAGTTAGAGTTATAGTAATTAAGAGTTTTAGTTTAGAGTCTTAGCTTAGAGTTTTAGTTAGAGGTATAGTTTAGTATAGTTCTAGTTAAGAGTTCTAGTTTAGGGTTTTAGCTTAGAGTTTAGAGTTTCAGTTTAGAGTCCTAGCTTAGAGTTTTAGTTAGAGTTATAGTTTAAGTTTAGTTAAGAGTTTTAGTTTAGAGTTATAGTTTAGTTAAGAGTTTTAGTTTAGAGTTTAGAGTTTTAGTTTAGCGTCTTAACTAAGCGTTTTAGTTAGAAATATAGTTTAGTTTAATTTTAGTTAATAGATTTAGTTTATAGTCTTAGCTTAGAGTTTTAGGCAGAGCTATAGTTTTAGTTTAGTTTTAGTTAAGAGTTTTAGTTTAAAGATTGGACTTTTAGTTTCGAGTCCTAACTTAGAGTTTTAGTTAGAGTTATAGTTTAGTATAGTTTTAATTCAGAGTTATAGTTTAGTTTAGTTTAGTTATAGTTTAGTTTAGTAAAAGTTAGGTTTCTCTGCGTTTAAGTTATGTTAGGTTATCATGAGCGCTCATGATAACCTAACCTAACTTAAACGTGGAGAAACCTAACTTTTTTGTATGTAAACCCCAATAAAAATATTCCAAGTCTAGCATTTCAAAGGAGAAATGTGTTCAACACCTAGCTCTTTAAGCTAAACTAAATCTCTTAACTAAACTATAACTCTAAACAAAAACTCCTAAGTAAAACTAAACTAAAACTATAACTCTAACTAAAACTCTAAGCTAAAACTCGAAACTAAAAATCTTAACTAAAACTAAACTACAACTCTAAACTAAAACTCTTAACTAAAACTAAACTATAAGTCTAAATTAAAACTCTTAACGAAAACTAAACTAAACTGTAACTCCGAATTAAAACTAAACTATAACTCTAAATAAAAGTCTAAGTTAGGACTCGAAACTAAAACTCCAATCTCTAAACTAAAACTCTTAACTAAAACTAAAGTAAAACTATAACTCTAACTAAAACTCTAAGCTAAGACTCTAAACTAAAACTATTAACTAAAATTAAACAAAACTATATTTCTAACTAGAACTCTAAGTTACGACGCTCAACTAAAACTCTTACCTCTAAACTAAAACTCTTAACTAAACTATAACTCTAAACTAAAACTCTTTACTAAAACTAAACTAAAACTATAACTCTAACTAAAACTCTAAGCTAAGACTCTAAACTAAATCTCTAAAGTCTAAACTAAGACTCTTAACTACTATAACTCTAACTAAAACTGTAAGCTAATATCAAACTGAAACTCTAAACTAAAACTCTTATCTAAAACTAAACTAAACTAAAAGTGAAAGGAAAAACTCTAAGCTATGACTCTAGGCCAAAACTCTAAACTAAAACGTTTAGCTAAAACTAAACTACAAGTACAAAAACACTTAACTAAAACTAAAATAAAATATAACTCTAACTTAAACTCTAAGTGCTGAGAGTCTAGCTTGAAACTCTAGACTCTGAACTACAACTAAACTAAACTACAATTCTAAACTAAAACTCTTAACAAAAATTAAACAAAGCTATAACTCTAACTAAAACTCTAAACTCTAAACTTAAACTCTGAAGTCTAAACTAAAACTCTAAACTAAAATTAAACTAAACTATAAATCTAAGCTAAGACTCTAAGCTAAAACTCTAAACTCTAAGCTAAAACTCTTAACTAAAACTAAACTGCAACTCAAAACTAAAACTCTTTACTAAAACTAAACTATAACTCTAAACTAAAACTCTTAACTAAAACTAAACTAAAACTCTTAGCTAAAATTAAAGTAAACTATAACTTTAACTAAAAATCTTAGCTAACACTCTAAATTAAAACTCTAGACTCTAAACTAAAACTAAACTAAACTATAAACTCTAACTAAAACTATAAAATCCAAACTAAAACTCTTATCTAAGACTAAAAAAACACCTCTAAACTAAAATTCTTAACTAAAACTAAACTAAACTATAACTCTAACTAAAACTCTAAGCTAAGACTCAAAACTAAAACTCCAATATCTAAACTAAAACTCTTAACTAAAACTAAACTAAAACTATAACTCTAACTAAACCTCTAAAGTAAAACTGTAAACTAAAACTATAAACTCTAAACTAAAGCTCTTAAGTAAAACTAAACTAGAGATCTAAACTAATGCTCCTTACTAAAACTAAACTAAACTATAACTCTAAACTAAAACTAAAGTAAACTATAACTCTAAGCTAAGACTCTAAACTAAAACTCTGAATTAAAACTAAACTAAACTATAACTCTAACTAAAACTCTAAACTAAGACTCTAAACTAAAACTCTAAACTCTAAACTAAAACTCTTAACTAATA
>JAQQPU010014886.1:1694-22053 GCA_029168905.1 Artemia sp. Kazakhstan ARC1039
GGGGGGGGGGGGTAGTTGCCCTCCGATCACTTTTGACTCTTAAAAAGGACTCTAGAAAATCCAATTTCCAATCAAACGGGCCCCTACGAAGTTTATACGACCACCTCCGAAGTTTATACGACATTCCATATGAAGTGCCTCTGGAAAAAAAACATTTAATAAAACATTGGAACCTTATGGCCTTTAGTATAGGCAACGCTATAGCGTTGCCTCTGATTTGTGAGACCACACAGGCTAATCATAACAAAACGGAAGCCGCAAAGAAGAGATAAACGTGGATAACAACAGCCAGTGAAAAACAGAAGAAAAATATGCAAATATTTCGGTCGAGACCTTCGTTCTGTCTTCCTAAGTGCAGAATAATAAAAAACATACAGATAATAGTCCTAAGGACAATAAAGAAAAAAAACCCTCAAAATCAACAGTGAAGCTAAAATAGGACCCTTTCTGAGCAACGATAAGAGGATAACTGAATAAAAATGCAATACTGAATGGCATTTAAAAATTTTATTTTCGAAATGTCAAAAAAAAAAAATGAAATTTTGAAACGTCATTCAGTACTGTATTTTTTATTCAGCTACCCTTTCATCGTTGCTCGGAAATGGTCCTATTGTAGTTTCAGTGCTTCTTTTGGGGTTTGATTTTTATATTGTCCTTTGGACTTTTATCCGTATATTTTTGTTATTCTGCACTGAGGACGGTTGAGCGGAGGTTTCGACCGAAATATTTGCATAATTTTCTTTTGTTTTTCACTGGCTGTTATTATCCTCATTTCTCTCTTCTTTGCAATTTTTTCGTTTTGTTCTTTTATTTCTTAAACTTTTCGTATAAATTGCCTATTTTTTAAGTCCATTTTGAAGTTGTGCTCACTTTCCCCAAGAAATAAATTTTTGCGGATATTCTTGGCTTCAAACATATTAACTTTGATTTTGTGATCATAGTGCTGTGATTTTTGTTTTTTTTAATCCATATTGTTTTAAAAGGGTTGGGGCTACCTATGCCTTAGAATTTAAAATGAGAGGCCCGGGTATTAGCCCCCTCTTATCATGTTTGACTTGTGCACGTCTCGGTTTTTAGTCTAGATGTATACTCTCTTTAAGTTAATGTTTGTAGCTGGTAATGTCTAATCGCATCTACGCATTTATGGTTTTACTTATAACGGTGTTGTTAGTGCATCGTTTTCAAAATTCAGAAACCTCATTATTTTCTGACTAAAATCTCAGCTGTATTATTCTGAGCTTGTGTCGATTAAGCTAATTGAGATTATTGAATGTTAGCACTACTAATGCTGTTACTAACAACTCACGGTAACACCGAGCTGTCTGAGGATGACAGAGCGGTGTATGCTCCTTCTGCACCTCAATTTATCCTAAGTTTTACTCTTTACCCCTTCTCATTAAGTTGCAGTTTCCTTATAAGCTTTCTTATAACCTCGTCTCACATCATCTTTTGACGACCTGATTGTCGTTTGGCCCCAAATGGATGGTTAAAAAAACTCGGTTTCTGGTAATCTACCATCTTTCGTCAGCTAAACGTGGACTAGCCATTTTAACCTTTTTTTTCATAATAGCCTTAGAAAATAGAATAAACTATGTTTTTCGAACAGCTTATTGTTTGATTAACGATCAGTTAAAGGAGTACCTGTCCCTCGATTTCAGAACTATCGTTTGACCATTTCTCTTGAAAATATCTGCCTATGTTCCTCGATCTTTCAAAATGCAGGCGTTTTAGGTTTCAGAGCCAACTTCACTGTTGTCGCTACCATGGCTTCCATATCTTAGTACTCTTCCAAACTCTTTTTAACTGCAAAAACCTTGTGTCTTGGCTATTCTACTTTTCATATCTTCACTACATCCACTATTTTTACCATTTATAATAAGCTTCCCAAATAAGTGTAACTACCTACTTGATCAATTTTCTTTCTACCTTCCATCCATCACCTCTTCATCCTCATTTGTTCCTAGTTGAGCCACTTGGTTTTCTTGACATTAATTTTCTAATCTGTTCTCGAACCTTGAACTCTCAGCACCTCCAAAAACTCTTATGTTGCTAGTCTTTTGTACACTCAAATCTGCTTCATGATCTTGGTCTACGAGAGCCTTACCTTCCCGTTTGATTCCATATTCTCCCTTATCCTTTACTGTGTTCCTTAAGAGTAGGTCCATCAAAACAACTCAACCAAACGAGGGAAGGATACAGCCCTTTTCAACTCCTGATTTCACACCAAGCCATCTACCAACTTCACTTCCTACCTTAACCACAGTAGTATTGTTCTTGTGCATATCACTAACCACTTAAATGTACTTAGCTGGTGTCAGTGTTGTGCCAAGCACTTTTACTTTTTACTTAAGTACAAGTACCAAGTGCTTACGTATAAATATCAAGTGTTCCTCCAAGATTATAATTAAGTAATGAACATTTTTTTAAAGTACTTTGGCACTTAATTACTCAAGTATTTCCACAATACTTCAGTACTTACGTAATGAAATACTTAAGTTTTACTTCCCCTCCATAAGTGATCACTGTAGTACCTACTTGGTCCCTAACAAATACCAAACGAGCCAGGTAAACATTAAGGAATACGACTTACTGTTACCTCACAGAGTTGACTAACAGAAAGTTTCAATGCTGATATTTGTAAGAAGAACTCCTATGGGAGTTCTCACACAGCATGATCACAGTCTATGATCACACAGCATGATCACACAGCATGATCACAGTCTATATGGTACCACTCCTATGGGAGTGGTACCATATAGACTGTGATCATACTGTGTGCTAGTTCTTAGAATTAAAATGCTTGTAGACGGATATTTGATTCTGAGCCCTATCGAAAAAGTACCTATCAAAGACAAAAAAAACTGTTTTCTACTTCGATTACCAGATACAGGAACTCTTTTGTAATGAAAATGCGATTCATTTAAAATTTCAAAATACTAGATAGTAAAAACAATATCAAATTCGCCATTCATCACTTAATGCTTCATAACGATTTAATTGGATTTCCAACTTCTTTCCTTCAATATTACTACTATACTTTTCAAACATAGAATCTACAGGTATGTTCCGTTTTGGGGTAAAAATTCCTCCACCAGCCAAAAACAGTCACTCCCCGGGTGCAGACATAAAATATATGCAGCTAAATTTCCTGAATACTTTCATTACTCTTGGGTAGTCTTAGCATGGATATTTCTTTTTGCCTATAAACTACATATGAAAGAACCTCCACTTTCACAGTATTTTCATCGCTTTCACGATCCCTGAATTGTTTGCGGTACTTTCTTTGTTACTATTGTCAAAGTATTCAGGTCAAAAAAATTAGCTAGCTCAGTCAGTTCTGTCATCCTCGTTAACAGCTTTGGTATGTTCAACCTTTCTTGCTTCTTCTACCAAGAATTCAGCAGCTACATCCCTGCTCTCACTAAGGAACCACTTAAATTTGAAATAATGGTGACTTGAAGTGGCAACAACATAATCTTTGGCATGAAAAAGCCTCTCGTCCAGGATAGTAGGAAGGAAATCTTTCCTTCAGACCCACAAGAAGAGCATATACCAGTGGCTGGCAAAACCTCACTAACTCTTTCAGCATTTTAAACTTCTTTTCAGAAGAATGAAGGGTAAATTGTACCAAAGTAGCATTTTTTTTCTGTGAAGGATATCCAGAGCAACCGCTAATGGCTCCATGACTTTCGTCACGAGAACCAAACCTAGAAATCTGTAAAGTATGGCAAACATCATGAAGCTTTTCTTTTTTGCTATCCATCAAATATTTGACACTGCTGTATTTCGAATTCCATCGAGTCAGACGCAGCCTGGTGAAGTGTTTATTGTATACCTTTTTGACACCATTTTGCGGCTTTTGAGCTCTTGTAAACAGCTCCAGAGATAGCAGTACACTTGGCAAAAGCGGCATTGTACTGCCGCTTATGTGCATTATCATTCCATGCTTTATCAGCATATGTGGATACAAGCCAATTGAATGTATGGCTGACATATGTGAAATGAGAAGGAAGTGGGAAATACTTAAAACACTCTTGCTCACTCCGATTTCTAAGAATCTCTCCAAGGTTCAAAAACGAGAACAAATCATTTTGACATACTTTATTCTCATTGCTGCTCGCTTGAGCAGCAATCGTTGACGAACACTAGAGATCGTCTGAAATTCTTTAAATTACTGAATTTTGAAGCTTTGTCATTTACTGCTCCGTGCACCTTTCTTTCGCCTGTGATTTTATATCTCGCAAGGACACCATTCAATTGCTAGCCCTTAAAACCTGAACAGCATATGAAACCTTAAAACATGAACACGCCAGAGCAAAACATTTCCACCTATGATCTACGTCAAGCAAATGGGCACTCATTCCCAGGGAGCTTTTGTTGTAAGCAGACCAAAAGTGTGCAGTCAAGGACACGTAGTCTGTCAGTTCAAACTCACAAATCATAGCCTTCTGTACTTCACAGCCGAAATCACAGCCGCATCTGTATCCATTTTCTCTGTTAATCTAAAAAAAACTGTCCATTCAAATTGAAAGGTAATTGAACATACTCCTTGGTGTCCTTATTAAAAATTACAGTTGCTGGGCAATATTTCAGAAAAGTAGAATCCCTTGTGAAAGGATTAGAAAGCGTCGCAGAGCGACTTCCAAATAAATCTGGTATCGAAATTAAACACTGGTCTAAAAGTACTTAACTACTTAAGTACCCTCGAGTAAAATATTTAAAAAAGGAAATATGGTTTAGATGTTGCAAACTATCCAAGGGTCCTGAAATCATTTCTAATAGATGAGATGAGTCTACTACAAATCTCATGTTGACTCATAATACCTAATGAAGTATAGCAGAAAAATTTGGTATGTTGGTCTATTTATATCAGACATCATTTTGGGCTTCTTGAGTTGTGGAACACTTCTATGTCTTAGATACCGTTGCTGATACGATACAATTTAAATAAAATATTTTTTATTTTACTCAAAAAGTCTATTTTTTCTTTTAAAAATGCCTTTAGTTTTTGTCAATTGCTGAAGTTGGAGCTAAGGTCTGAGCATAATACATATAATTGTTGTGGGTCTAAAGCGCAAAAGGTGTTTCATAAATTTAAGAAAAGGTGTTACTAAGCTTACAATGGTTTGAGATAATACGCCAGATTGGAAGACAAATATTAACAAGTGTTCTTCAGAAAAAAGGCAATAACAAGGACTAAAAATGTTTTTTTATCTAGGTGTTCTAAGCCCTCTCTTCATGCAAACTACTTTACGTTGCGCGATGTTCTGTAGTTTGGGACAGTATTTTAATTAGGAAATTATTCTTCTGTTATCTTGTCTTAAATGTATTCTATCTTTATTTCTGAATGAAGTTTGTGGACTTGTCTGAATTTGAATATTTAAAATTCGAAGGTTTCAAGAATAAACTCTTTGTCTGACACGCCCATCAAAGGAGTACTGAGACTGGGCTCATGAGCAGGAATTTGTTTTGAGGCGAAGGGCTGGATCAAAAATTAAAACGGCAATAATTGCAAAAAAAAAGTAAGGGAAATCAAAGAACAGCTTAGATACGGTTTGAGCTTGTGGGACAAAAGTAAGTATGTAGTCGATCTAGGTCAACAAAACTTTCAAAATTTTACGGATTTGATATCTCTGCTACTTTTTTAAAACATAAAATTAATTTTGGCCTGGAAAGCGATTATTTCGTGTAATATTTTCACAAAGAAGCATAATGACTTATTCTTAAGAAAGGAAAGGTCTGTAAGAAAGTGAAGCGCCAAGGCCAGTCTCTTGTGTCGTCTCGAAGTCTCTTTAATAGAATTTGCTGTTAGATTTCACAGGCTTAGCCAGGAGTGAGAGGATATTATAAGAACATAAGAAAAAAATAAGCATAAGCACTTAATCACTTAAAGGGGGATTTCTCTATCATTGGGGTATGAGCCCAGTAGCTTAGCGTACTCGTTAATTTGACTCGACTCCCCCTGGTGTAGATAATTTAAAGAATTTATCCCTATTTGAACTTTTATTTAACTCCTCATAATTTTTTCTGATTTGCAGAATAATAATCAAAATGAGGAAAATGTGAAGGCGAAAAAACGAGGATATTTCTAGCCAGTGAAAAAAGCAGGATAAATGTGCGGATATTCTGCTCGAGACCGCTCGACCTTCCTTCCTTTTTTCATTGGCTAGAAACATCCTTGTTTTTTCTTCTTCGCAATTTTCTTCATTTTGTCATTTATAGCCACTGTTGTCTTAGGAATTGTTCTAATTATATTTCTTTATAATCCACAAGCCAGAAAAAATTAATTAACTATAAATGGGTGAAAAATAAATTAAAAAAGGGTAAATTAAAAAGGACAGCAAAAAAGAAAAAGTGAACCAAAGTTAAAAATATAGTATACACCTAAAGAAATGCACATATTCCGCATTAGAAGACATGGTCAGGTCCCTATACAACAATGCTACCTTACCCGATGTATTGGGAAAATAAACTTATGCATTATAGTTTGCTACTTTTATACAAGTAAAACTTGAGGAAATATGCAGAATAAACAGTTCGAACATAGTTTGTATCAACTCTTTCAAATTGTCAAATTTTAAAGCAACTACTTTTCTAGCCAACCTTGCCACCACCAGCAGTCGCATAAGGTAGCCATCATCACCCGGCATAGGGGCCCGCTTTATTAGGAACTGCTTTGCCGCCTGGTTCTGAGATGTCTCACCCAGCATTTGGAATGCATTCTATGGGAAATGAAATGCATCACCACTATCAGTAAGTACTCTTATTTTTAGTTGTTTGCTAAATATGCACAAACACAGGAGAGAACCAGAGCGTTTTGCCCTAGAAGTTAGGATTTTGCGGAGCAACAAAGATGCATAGGTACTGAGAATTCGAAAAGAGAAAGCACCGAGAAAATGGAAATTTGTGTCTCATTAATTATTCTTGAGGTAAAACAAAAGAAAAATTCTATGTAGATTCTATTCAAGGGAAATTCTAATTTCTATGGAGAAGGCAAAACAGATGTAATATTGGGAATAACATTTCCTAAGACAAATCACCGGATAACTAAAAGATTTCCGCTCTCCTAATGCATCCAATTATATGTGAAACTTGAATTGTAATGGTAAATAGTAAATAGGTAAAATGGTAATTGGGAATGATAAATAGGTATATTGGGAAAAGTAAGATGGACAAAAACCTCTTAGTTAAATTACAAATAGAAAGAAAGGAGAAATAGTTTGAGAACAGTGTTGTTTATCCAGTTTAAGTTATTTCTTTTTTCTCGTTCTTCTTCCTTATTTGTATCGTGATAAAGCCCACTTTTTCCTAGTGCTAAATAATCAAAGAATAAATTATCTTGGACGGGTTAACCAAACTGAGTCTAGCCTCAGGCCAAATGGCCCATTGTCTCCAATTAGATCCTTCCAGAAAATTTGAAAAAATCAAATAACTGTTTAAAAACCAACCTGTGTTCTCGTTTAGCTGTTCTGAGGTGCTGGAAAAAAAGGCAAAGTCTAGTAGATGTCTTTCCCTGAAAAATGCAAAAATATTGGCATAAAACTACGCTTAGGTGTGTAACCTCTTTCTTTTCCAGCAGATTAGTGTTGCTGTATAATCAATTCAACAAAGTACGTTAATTCCCAATTTTCTATGCTAATTTATTTATAGAGATGACTAAGTGAATAGCTCATTTGATAGTTGAATAATCATACTCATTAAAAAGGGAATACACATATATAACTTTATTCAAAGCAAGAGTTCTCTCATTGCTTCCAGAAAGTGTGCCTTGATTTACAATTTTCTGCATCAAGATTTTATGATTTTGACGTATATGGGAAGTGAGAGGCGATGCTCAACTGAATGTCAGTTAATCTTACTGTTAAAAAAAGAAATAAAAATACTATTAATTTTCAAAGGAATATTTATCACTTTTTCTATTTATGTAGTCAGGTGGAACTGATCTGTTTTTCTTTCTTTGTAGGCACCATGCTGGGATGCCAAGGAGCAGTGAAGGACCTATGCTGCCACCTCACCAATGGCCTCAAGACTCATTCCCTCAGCCTCAGTAGGTTTCTGCTGTTTTCCATGGATTGGAGTGGATTTTGTGACCTTTTTTTGATTCGTTTTAAGAAGATGGCGCCGCTTTAGTTGACTGTATATTATTACATATTTCCTTTGTTCAGCTTTTTTTTCTTTTATTTTGTTAGGGATTTTAGCTGCTTAAAATAACCGAGTTAGGCCATGTTTGTTTTGTTTTGTCTTCTTTTTTTTAATGGTCCAAAAAATTATTGGACCCATCTTCTTTTTTAATGGTCCAACAAATCATTGGACCCATTTCGACCCATCTTCTTTTGTATGGGTCCAAAAAATCATCATCTGATACTTCCACATAGAGAAAAGTTGGCTGGTGAAAGGGAGACCTCCCTAGATCTTTAAAAAGACTCCCTACCCAAGCCCCAAGAAAAAGAAAAGAAAACTCTGGGTTAAAAATGCATTTTTTTTTTTTGCATCTTTGACCTTCCTCTTTGATGAATTCAGCTAATCCTCCCACCTTGTGAGGCTTAAATCTACTTGTATGCATACTGTGGCGTGTGCTACAAACATATTTAGTTGTGGTGTAACTTTACCGTAATGTGTACAGGACTTCTGACAAAAGGATTTTGGTTCACTTGACTTCATAAATTCTTCTTTTTAAGAGAATAATGCAATTGCAACTCGCTAGTTTTATGTTCCGTTATTCCTTTTATTCCAAACTATTGAGTATTCGTTTTTCATAATGTTCGTTTGAGCATAAAATAGTGTAGGAGATTATATATTTTTCTGTTTTGTCTGCTGAATAAATCCGTATCCGTTTTAAATAGTTCACATATTTTTAATTCAAAAAATTTATAGTGTACTTTTATTCTTTCTTTTTCTTTGGTTCCTTATGAAAGAAAATGTCACTTTTGCCCAACTTATTGTCTTGTATTACTTGCAGAGTGATGTGTTTATAAATTGACTACGAATACCACTCTGCCTTTACGCAAGAACCAATGAATTCCGAACCATGAGGTGCTTTTTTCAACTAAGACACTAAAAAGAAACCAACATAGGCTATATGAATGTTTAGGCTATGTAACCAATGGCTGTCCTCCGCCAAAGAATAAAAACGATAGAAATAACGAAGAAAAATGGGAATTAAGTTGAAAAAATCTTAGCATCACAACTCCAAGGGAGATTGGATAATGTTTTGATTAAGGATATGAATGCTCCTTTAATTTAAGTCCTGTTTTTATTTATTAGCTATTTCCATCGTTTTAATTAACTTCTTTCTCTTGGTTACATAATCAAGCCATTCGCATATGTTGGTTTTACTTTCACTATTTTAATTGGAGCTCCTCATTATTGACATTATTTTGTTCCTTTGTAAAGAAATCTTCTATCACTCGGTATCATATATTTTGATATCTCGTCTGATACATCAGTTGTCGTGCATCACTACGAAAAAAGAAATCACGGACTATCTATAAATTTGTGGATTATCTACTAAATGTGATTTAATCCCTGTGCATAGGTTCATGAAGAACGAAACACTAAGATGGTCTGGACGCGGTACAAATGGATAATAGGCTACCAAATAATCTGCTTTTTTGCAAGTGGCGAAAATAAGAAAGTCCTCAAATGGGGTGATAAGAGGTAGTAATTGGAAAGGGTAAAGAGTGAAGAACTGAAAAGAATGGTGGGGGGAGTGTGCGCATTAATGTTGCCCTCGTATGGCTTGTCTCGTGACGACTTATGGATAACAGTAGTATTAATGTGAAAAAAGTTCATCTGTCAATGAAAGACCTTAACCAGGTTCAAATGGATCAGAATCGTAACCCCACCACTCGTACAGATCCATTTATTGCCATTTATTTTTATATTCAGAGTAGTCTAATAATCTATAAATTTTAATTCATTATATGTTGTGCTCTTTAGACATTAATTTTTGACAGTTAAATTTGAAGACTTGACGTCTGATTAAAACAAAAATAGAAATATTCCCTAGACAATCTAATTGTCAAATAGCCAAAATATGATTTCTCTTGACAGTCCGATTGACGAATTTGGTTTTGCTAAGGAATTCAACAATAAAATTTTCCCTTGATTCGTAAAATAGATAATCTCACTTCTGCGCAAAATTTGCCATTTTTATTTGTCGGATTAAAACACAATTATCAAAAATGTGCATAAATATACTTCTATTAATTTATGATATTTTTGGGATATTTGTTGTTGGTGAAAAACATTTATTCGGCTTTTATGTTTTCATCATTGTTTTGCTGTTTTTCTGTTCTCTTTTTGTGTAGCAAAAGAGTTACTGATATTGCCATATTAACTATAACTACGGGCCTATAACAGGCCTTATTGGTTTTTTGTACAAATAAATTATTCAATTATTACTGTAAAAGAAAATATTGATGGCTTATATTGCCTAAACTTTCAAGTCTGATTCAAAGAAAATTTTCCCTTGTAGGTTTTTTAATCATTCAACATTGTATCTTTTCATTTGAGGATGCTGCTTTAAATCTGGATAGAGTAGTATATATTTGACAAAAAATTTAAGTTTCCGACATAAATACTACGGAAACGACGATTACAAAATAAAGTTTTATCATTTATTTTTACCATTTAAATTCTATGAAAACTACATTTGAAAACTATGATCAAATAATAACATTTATCATTTATTTTAATCATTTAAATTTTATAATAAATATTTTGGTTATGATAATTTGACAGAATATGCACACCTACATCAATTTATGGAGCATAAATAGAGAAACAACTTTGAAAAAAAGTGTTTTTTTGGTTGCTTCAAAACTATGAAGTTTTAGGGGCACTTCATCATTAGGGGCATTCATCAATCCTTTTTAATAAACTTGCAAACCTTGGACTACCCCGCAAGCTAGTATCTTTTATAAAATCTTTCATAGAATTGCAAAGCTTCATTGTTTGTGTAGGTTCAGCCTCTTCACCCCAAAAGACAATAACCAAAGGCCTTCCTCAGGGAGCAGTCCTCAGCTGCCTCCTCTTTGCCCTATATCTCTGGGACATGAACCTCCCCCACACGAATCTACAATATGCTGATGATCTGGTACTATGGTCATCTGGCAACACCTTTGAGATTGCACAGTCAAAGCTGCAAAAGTCACTTTTCCAATTTGAAAAATTCTCTCAACATTCAGATTTACCCATTGCACCTACCAAGTCAGAAATAATCCAATTCCACCGAAAGCGAAATCATGTTAATGCAGGACTAACTCTAAATGGAACAACTATTCCAGAAGATGATAATATTAATTACCTAGGTCTCATGCTTGACCAAAAACATAATTTCCACTTCCACATTTCAAACACAATAAAAAAAATGCTATAGAAAAACAAGTACACTAAAATGACTTCTTTCCACACCCTGGGGATGTAAGGAGAAAACCTTACTCCAGTTTTATAAATCACATATAAGACCCCATATTGACTATGGGCTCATCGTCTATGGTGCATGTGCAAAGACCCAGATGCAAAAAATTGAAACAATACAAAACGATATAATACGTCTCATATTTGGTCTTAGGAAACCCACAAGCACCAAGTTTCTGCTTATGGAGAGTGGATTAACAACAATAAGGGAGAGATGTAGCTTTCTCTTGATAAAATATCTTATAAAAATTGAATCAAATAGCTCACAAATCCTACATAATTGGTTAAGAAATCCAGCCATGTATAGAGGCATTGCAGGTGAGTACGCCAATATTCAGAAGAAGTTCCCTGTACCTGCAAAGTCTATTGCACCTACTTTCCCCCAATACCATCCATGGAATTGGTCAATCCCCATAATAAATACTGATTTCTCAAAGTGGACCAAAGATTTAACCCCCATCGCTTTTGTCCAGAAAAAATTTGCTGAACTTAATACAATTACTTATAAAAACCATTTCCAAATCTTTGTTGATGGGTCCAAAATGAATGAGAAGGTAGCAAGTGGTGCTTTCCTTCCTCACCTGAAAATTGCAATAGGTGAGAGATTGTATAATAATGTATCTATACTGTCTGCAGAGTTAAATGCCATAATCATGGCATTAGAACACCTTATGGAAAATCAACCTCTGATTGCTAATTATAACAATATTATAGTTTATTCCGACTCTTTATTAAGCCTTGAGTTGCTGTCTTCAGCTCCTCAGTATAAGTTGGATATTGACACTTATCATTGTCTTAGTATTATAGATAATCTTGCTTCAAGTGGAATAAGAACTTATCTTCAGTATATTCCTAGCCACTCTGGTATAAGTGGTAATCATCAAGTTGATGAAATAGCAAAAAATTCTATAAATATCGACCAGCCAAGTGGGAGACCAATCCCCATTAGAGATATTTATCGATAGAGACTATCAGATACTATGTTTAATAAAAATAATCCTATGGTCTCCCCCTTTTCCAATAAGTATTTTTCTAAAATTTATCATAGAATTCGTTCAGGAACAAATGGACTAAATTTTCTTGCATTCTCGTACCAGTTTCCTAATTCAAGTGGTTCAGTTCCCCTGTCCCCTCTCTGCAGGTAATATGAATAATGAAACAATTGACCACTGCCAGTTTTAATGTAATATGCTGACGTCTGGACAACATACCTTGCTTTGTAAACTGTTAAATTGCTTCAAGCACCACAAATTCTCACTATCAGCCAAGAGCTTAGCCAACTATACCTGCAAACAGAGCATAGAAATCGACATCTATCACCTTATATTTGAACTCCTTGAGTCGAAAGATCTACTGAACGATATATGAGAATATCTAACAAATAAGAGAAAACCAAGCCAGTAGCTCTGTAGCCCACAGAGTGAAGAAAAAGGAAAGAGGCTGAATAGTATCGACTGAAAAGCCCGCCTGCTGTGAAATAGAAGAAGAAGAAGAAGAAGAAATAAACTAAGAGGTTGCATAGTTGTCCTATTACCCCCTTTGAAATAAAAAAGATTACTGCAATAAGAGTTGCAATTTTCAAATTGCTAAAATCAATGTTCTCTCTTAATATTCACCGTGATGGATCTCTGCTAATAGCTGTCCAAGATCAGAAATCAGCAGACACAATGATGAACCTAAAATCCCTTCTGAATACCCCAATTAATGCATCTAAATGGAACCCAAAACAATTCCAAACAAAAATAGTAGTTTATAATGTTCCCCCAGAAATACCCAAGGAAACTCATTTAACCCAAAATCAACAAACTAAGTCTCTGGGATATACTATCCTGAGAAAGGATAGATCATCAGAGAGAAAAGGAGGTGGAGTAGCTTTAATAGTTAAAAATAATATAAAATTCTGTGGCATCAACTTTCCAGATTTTGCAAATGATGTTGATACAATTGGTATCAGTGTTTGGCTGAATAATACAAAAACCTACATAATAAGCTTTTATAACCCTAATGGCCAAACTACAGATGCCATGGATTTCTTTAATTATATAAATAATTCTAATATGTTAAAAACTACCATTATTTGCAGAAACTTCAATGCCCACAGCCTTTTGTGGGGGAATAAACCAGCAAATAAAGCTGGTAAATTGATTGAGCATATGACTTCAAATAATATTGAATTAGCTGTTGCTACCCCTCCAAACCTGAATACATATTTCAACCCCAAAAGTGGCAGATTCTCTACAATTGACCTACAAATTGTGTCATTAAATATTTTGAATAAAATTTGTATAAATAAAATTGATAGTCTATGTACTGACCACTTTGCTATAGTTTGCTCCCTAACTGAACCTGCTGAAACCCGATCACACACCTCAAAATATATCAACACTAAAGCAAATTGGTCTATGTTCCAAAATAAGCTAAATGATGAAATTACAAGTTTCACCCAAAATTCATGCATTTCAAACACAACAGTTGACACACATGCTGAAGTCTTGGCATCTTTACTAATAAATACAGCTAATCATGCTATCCCCAGGACAACACCCAAAAAAACCTTCCCTAAACACATTCCCTAAGCATGGTGGACAAATGAGTGCCAAAATAAATGGAGAACAAAAAAGGCAGCTAGGAGAGCATTCATAAGAAAACCATCCCCTACTACATATTTAAAAAAATTACAAGCAGAATCTAATCTAAAAAGGACTATAATAGATGCTAAATATAAATACTGGAATAATTTTGCAAATAATCTCTCCAGAGAGACACTTGAGCCAATTATACATAAAGTCACAAGCCACATCTGTGGGAAAAAGACTTCCCCCAGCCCACTCCTGTATGAACTTATACATAATAATACCCATTATGACAATGATAATGAAAAAGCTAAGCTATTTGCAACTCTATTTGTTAATAAGCTTACATCAAATAATCGAAGCAAAATATCCCCAATTCGTATGAACCCAAGTTACCAACCACGCCCAGGATCCGAGTATATAACTAGTCCATTTTCAATCCAGGAAATGAATAATACAATACATCATATTAGGACCAAAACTAGCGGCAGCTATGACAATATACACCCTACATGGATGAAGAATCTCACCCCTTCATACAAACAGGAACTGTTAAACTGTTATAATCACGCTTGGGCATCTTCTATGTTCCCCAATATATGGAAATGTTCGTCCCTCCTACCAATCCTAAGGAAAAATATACCCAAAGATAACCCTGAGTCCTACAGGCCCATAATAATTACTCCTGTGATGGGGAAAATAATGGAGAAAATGATCTATTATAGAGTCTTCTGGTTTGTTGAAAAAAATAATATGATCCCCCACACTCAAACTGGATTCAGGAAACACCACTCCTCAACAGATGCTTTCATTTTGCTAACAAATGCAATAAATGAATCATTCTAAAAAAATAATGTCCTAGTTGCAGCTTTCCTAGATTTTGAAGGGGCATATGACAATTTGAACCACCAAATCTTTTTAAACAAACTTGCAAACCTTGGACTACCCCCAAAGCTAGTATCTTTTATAAAATCCTTCATAGAAGTGCGAAGTTTCATTGTTTGTGTTGGTTCAGCCTCTTCACCCCAAAAGACAATAACCAAAGGCCTACCTCAGGGAGCAGTCCTCAGTTGCCTCCTTTTTACCCTATATATCTGGGACATGAACCTCCCCCAAACGGATCTTCAATATGCTGACGTTCTGGTGCTATGGTCATCTGCCAAAACCTTTGAGATAGCAGAGTCAAATCTGCAAAAGTCACTTTTCCAATTTGAAAAATTCTCTCAACATTCAGATTTACCCATTGCACCTACCAAGTCAAAAATTATCCAATTTCACCGAAAGCGGAACCATGTTAATGCAAAACTAACTCTAAATGGAACAACTATTCCAGAACATAATCATATTAATTACCTAGGTCTCATGCTTGACCAAAAACTCAATTTCCACATCCACATCTCAAACACAATAAAAAAATGCTATAGAAAAACAAATATACTAAAAAGACTTCTTTCCACACCCTGGGGCTGTAAGGAGAAAACCTTACTCCAGTTTTACAAATCACATATAAGACCCCATATTGACTACGGGCTCATCGTCTATGGTGCATGTGCAAAGACCCAGATGCAAAAAATTGATACAACACAAAATGATATATTACGTCTCATATTCGGTCTTAGGAAACCCACAAGCACCAAGTTTCTGCTTATGGAGAGTGGATTAACAACAATAAGGGAGAGACGTAGCTTTCTCTTGACAAAACATCTTACAAAAATTGAATCAAATAGCTCACACACCCTACATAATTGGTTAAGAAACCCAGCCATGTATAGAGGCATTGCAGATGAGTATGCCAATATTCAGAAGAAGTTCCCTGTACCAGAAAAGTCTATTGCATCTACTTTTTCCAATCCCCTCCAAAGAATTGGTCAATTCCCATAATAAATACTGATTTCTCAAAGTGGAAAAAAGATTTAACCCCCATTGCTTTTCTCCAGAAAAAAATTTGCTGAGCTTAATACAATTACTTATAAAAACCACTTCCAAATATTTTTTGATGGGTCAAAAATGAATGAGAAGGTAGCAAGTGGTGCTTTCAATTGCAATGAAAATTGAAAATTGCAATGGGCGAGAGATTATATAATAATGTATCTATAATGTCTGCTGAGTTAAATGCCATAATCATGGCATTAGAACACCTTAAGGAAAACCAACGTTTGATTGCAAATTCAAATAATATTATAGTATATTCCGACTCTTTATCAAGCCTTGAGTTGCTGGCCTCAGCTCCTCAGTATAAGTTGGACATTGACACTTATCATTGTCTCAGTATTATAGATAAACTTGCTTCAAGTGGCATAAGAACTTATTTTCAGTATATTCCTAGCCACTCTGGCATAAGTGGTAATCATCAGGTTGGTGAAATAGCAAAAAATGCTATAAATATTGACCAGCCAAGTGGGAGACCAATCCCGATTAGAGATATTTACCGATGGAGACTATCAGATTTTAATTTTAATAAGAATAATCCTATCCTTTCCCCCTTTCTCAATAAGTATTTTTCTAAAATTTACCATAGAATTCGCTCTGGAACAAATGGACTAAATTTTCTTGCATTCTCGCATAAGTTTTCTAATTCAAGTGGTTCAATTCCCCTGTCCCCTCTTTGCAGGCATTGTAATATGAATAATGAAACAATTGACCATTGCCTATTTGAATGTAATATGCTGACGTGTGCACAACATACCTTGCTTTGTAAACTGTTAAAATGCTTCAAACACCACAAAATCTCACTATCAGCCAAGAGCCTAGCCAACTATACCTGCAAACAGAGCATAGAAATCGACATCTACCATCTCATAATTGAACTCCTAGAGTCGAAAGATCTACTGAAAGATATCTGAAAATATCTAATAAATATGAGGCAATCAAGCCAGTAGCTCTGTAGCCCACACAGAGTTGCCAACTTTCTGGTCGATGAATACGTCCCTTGAGCATCCAAAAATGTGTCCTTTTCAGACAAATTATGTCCATATTTGGTCAAAATATGTCCATTATATGTCCATCTTGAAATCTCAGAAACTAGTTTTTTACGACTTAAGTGCTCAGTTATGTGAAGACGAAAAAGATTCATTTAGTACATCCATACAAAATGAACTAGTGTGAAAGCACAAAAGTCATAAAACATGTAAACAGTAAAAAACTAATTGTGGGAGCTTAAGGCTCATCTTTCTACGATAGTTCCGCTTGACAGGTATGGCCGGCGCGAGGGTCAGCATTTTGACTTCTTTTGGTAGCTTTTTGCAAATCACAGTATTTCTTGCTCAAGTTATAAGGTAAAAAATAAGGGGTGACATCCCCAAGGCCTTAATTACTGGACCTTTGGACAAAGCTGAACAAAATACATGTCAAGAAATTCTGATTGGATCCTGGTTTTCGGAATTGATGGGCGCAGGGGAGGGCCTCAAATCACTTTTGATTCTTATAAAAGGCACTAAACTTCAATCGAATGAGCACCATCTGAAGTTTATACGACTTCCCCTTCCATAAAACCTTATATGCCTCTGGAGCATAACTTACAACCCTTGTCCCAAGCATGTTAGGGCTTATGTAAACGCTGAAAGCACTGTTATGTTTTTTGACCATTTTTAACAAAATTACTATCTCAAAATTTCTGCTGGATGCATCTAGGGAAAAGAAGACATGGGTGGAGGGAGGGGGCTGGTTTGCCTCTGACCACATCTGACTCTTAAAACTAGCACTAGAACATCAGATTTTCCATACAATGAGTCCCCTCCAAAGTTTGTAAAACCAACCCTTCCGTAGAAATCTTACATGCTAATAATTAGAAACTAGTATAATTCGCCCCCCCCCCCCTGAAAGTTTTTTTTATTGGGGGGGGGGGTCATCAACAAAAGTATAATTACTGGAACTTTTAATATATGTTGAACTTAATGACAATCTCAAAGTTTTTATTGGACATATTTGGGGAAATGAAGGCCTTGGGGGGGGGATGTGGCTTTCGCCTTCCAATCACTTTTGATTCTTATTGAAACTTTCAATTTCCAATCAAGCCGCTTTCGAAGTTTCAATGACAACCTTTTCTATACTATTTTAATTTTCGCTTGAACGAGCCCTCTTGCAAAATTCTAGTACCATTGGTTCGATATGATCACCCCTGGAAAAAGCAGTAACAACAAATAAACATGAATCCGTGATGCTTCTTCTGGCAAACGCTACAAAATTTTATTTTTATAGATATAAGCTTGAAATCTCTACAGTTGAGTTCTCTGAGGCGCTGAATCTGATGGCGTGATTTCTATTAAAATTCTTTGACTTTTATGGGGTGTTTTTCACCTTTTTCAAAAATTTGGCAAATTTTTGTCAGGCCCAATAAGTTAATGGGTAACATAGAACTACAAAATAATATATATTTGGAATCAGCCCAATAAGTTAAGTTTTAGTACATCTATAGATATCAAAATTGATTCCAGATCGTCAAGAATTTAATTTTTTTTCTTTTGCTGACTTTTCGTTTTCAGTTAGCAATACTTGATAAATAGATAAATGTTTTTGCCTGACTAGTGGAAGTCGGAAGCCATTGTTAACGAAAAAGGTGTTTGCTTGCCTATTATCTTGACTGTAGCGTAAAAGCAAGGAGAAATAAAACCGTTTATAGCTGAAAGAATACAAACTTGTAAAGAATTTCAAGAGTATTTGCAGATAAGTGTCTGCGGGATAGAGCAAGCATCTCTGAAAAATAATAACGTTTGTAAAAAAAATAAAGTTTGTAAAAATTAGAAGAAAATAAAAAGTTAAGTAAATTTAGTGTTAGATAAGTAGTTTTAATACTGATTTGGTAAAAAATCACATTTTTTTTACCAAAATATCTATCTAGCGGGGAAATATTCTATTTTATGTCATTAATTTCAAAAATATGTCCCTTTTATGTCCCAAATTTCTAAAATATGTCCCTTTTTTGCCCTATTATGTCATTGTGTCCCGGCACACAGGAATATGTCCATTGGACATAAAATATGTCCAGTTGGCAACCCTGAGCCCACAGAGTAAAGCAAAAGGAAAAGGGCTAAATAGTATTACTGAAAAGCCCGCCCGCTGTTAAATAGAAGAAGAAGAAGAAGAAAAGTCTTGGTAAAACAGCCCAACAATTTGGTATTGCCCAACAATACCAAATAAAGCCTGTAATGAAACCAGCCAAAACCCCCAAGTCAAACGCCCCCAATGCATCAAGCACCCCATTTAAAACACCATCTTCTAAGCCCCCTAGCTCAAATCCCTATCAGAAGGAATCACCAAGCCAACAAGCCTCCTTGTCCGGTGAGATGAGGTCAGCCTGGCCCCCCTCCCAAGAAGAAACAAACCAGAAACACTACCAGGAATCAATCCCCTAACCGACAAACAGGATGCACAACCAAAAATGCAATCCCCAAATATATGCTTATTCATTCTAAACTGTAATGCAGTTCAGGCCATGAACATACATCAACTACAGAAAACAAAAATCATTGCAGAATTGGCAAAAATCTACATCCCAGATGATATGCTCATTCAAGCAAAAAAAGATCTTGCTTTACTTTTAACAAAGCTGAACATTGATACACAGCCATATGAAGAATAAATCAACAACTCAACATATATCAATACTCCAATGGAATGTAAGATCACTCACAGAAAATAAGCTAAACGAACTAATATCTTTTATGAATAATAATTCCATTAATATTGCTTGCCTCCAGGAAACTCATTTAACCCAAAATCAACAAATTAAGTCTCTGGGATATACTATCCTCAGAAAGGATAGATCTTCAGAGAGAAAAGGAGGTGGGGTAGCTTTATTAGTAAAAATAATATAAAATTTTTTGGCATCAATTTTCCAGATTTTGCAAATGATGTTGATGTAATTGGTATCAGTGTTTGGCTGAATAATTTAAAAACATACATAATAAGCTTTTATAACCATAATGGCCAAACTACAGATGCCAAGGATTTCTTTAATTATATAAATAATTCTAATATGTTAAAAAATATCATTATTTGTGGAGATTTCAATGCCCACAGCCTTTTGTGGGGGAATAAACCAGCAAATAAAGCTGGTAAATTCATTAAGCATATGACTTCAAATAATAATAAATTAGCTGTTGCTACCCCTCCAAACCTGAATACATATTTCAACCCCAAAAGTGGCAGATTCTCCACAATTGACCTACAAATTCTGTCATTAAATTTTTCGAACAAAATTTACATTAATAAAATTGATAGTCTATGTACTGACCACTTTGCTATAGTTTGCTCGCTAAATGAACCTGCTGAAACTCTATCTCATACCTCCAAATATATCAACACTAAAGCAAATTGGTCTATGTTCCAAAATAAGCTAAATGATGAAATTACAAGTTTCACCCAAA